>JAECUM010090884.1:0-19865 GCA_016617855.1 Megalonaias nervosa
CTTAATTTATATGGAATGTTTATTCGCTCCAAACTGGTCTATGGTTGCGTTGTTTATGGTTCAGCTGGAAAGTCATATTTGAGGATGCTTGACACATTTCATTATCAAGGAATAATACTCGCTCTGGGAGCACTGAAGACATCCCCACGTGTAAGCATTCTCGCTGATGCGAACGAACCACCTTTATCACAGCGAGGGGAAATGCTTTCTGCACAGTATGCTCTCAAATTAAGATCAAACCCCCTGAACCCTGCTCTTCTGCCGTATTTCAACCTGAAGAAGTCAAGAATACCCACCAGTGTATATTCTCCAACATTAATACCATGTGTTAGTGCTCGGAAAATGAAAATATATGTTGCTATGCTTTAGCGTAGCGAGTCTATCATAAAAGTTGTTAGAACGCTAGCAAAAGTGGGAAGAACGCGAAGACGCAAGCACGGGTATGAGACACCACAAGCGACACCACGCACAGAGATGCAAGAGGAAACTTCCGAAAATGAAGCTTCCAAGAAACCATTTAATCTTTTCATGGAGTGGGTATGAACGTTATTAACGAAAACGGTACTGTATGGATACCGGCCAATCTTCCCCAAAATTCTGTGTTGGTGTCGTCGCAAGTGGCAAAAGTATTACGACTCCATGGTCTTAAGAAAAGTAAAAGGAAAAAGTGAGAAGCAACAAACTTTGTAAAATTCAGCAAATAATTGAATTCCCTTGAATGCAAAGTGAAAATATATTTAAGAAAAGGAACTTATAGTATTGCGAATTAAATCTCACACAAGAATAGAATTAGAGACGCAAGCCCAATAATAAAAATCCTGAATAAACCTTAGTAAAAATACAAATATAATCCAAATCTGAAGCTGTTGATGTGCTATGGTGTCCCGTATAATGCAAATGTGACAGCAGCCTTTTGTTGGATCACAAAAATATAATACATCTTTATTTAAAATTTCATTTTTAAATAAAAGTCCATATTTCAAAGAAATTTTTTTTTTTTTTTTTTTTTGTGAAGAGTACTTTCTATTTCTAGAGCAAAAGCATTTGGATTAAATAATCTGAAGAACGAATTCCAACCTAAATGAATTATTGGACCTGGAATACATCAGGTGAGCAAGTTATATAAATGGGGGTACACCAATAACCTAGACCCAGACCCAAATAAGCATGTTTACTTCTATTAATATTGATCAAAATATTAAACAGATGCAAATAAATGATTATTAATTGTGCATTAGTTGTTTAAAGGAAGAAAAAAATAATTCAGGTCAAGTAGAAAATGGCGATCTTCAAGACAACTCTTTATCACATTAGGCTTGCGACTCAGACAACGCCCTGTCGTTGGTGCAAGTCTACTACAGCTGGCAAAATGTTCGAGACGACCCGTTTGACGGTCTCCCTTACGACTGAAGCTGGACACCTGCAAGATTGATTTAGTGGACAAGGAGATCCGGCAACAGATCAAGGCACCAAAGTGAAGATCAGCGCCAACGGACCGACTCTGCAGCCACTAAGCTCGCCTACCACCTAGAGGTTGCGCACATCAAATGAATAGTGTAGGCCAAGATCAAGTAGTTCATTATCGGACAACTGAATTTAGTTATATGACAACTGCTCTATGGTGTAGAAGGTCAAGTTTAAATTGTGAAAGAGCTGCTTTGAAGTATGGTACAGCTATTCTCCATTAGGGGACAACTGTCTAGATAATGAGACATGCTCTACTTTTGGACAACTGTTTTGTATTATGGGATACATGCTTTGTATTTTGGGACAGTTTTGTATTCAAGAACAACTGTTTTATTATGGGACATCAGCTGTGTATTATGCAACATCTTTGAATTATGGGACAACTGCTTTATTATGGGACAGCTGCTGTGTAGCATGGAACAACTGCTGTGTATTATGCAACATCTCCTTTGAATTATTGGACAATTGCCCCAGGTCAAAATTGTTCACAGCTGTGTGCACATCATAAATGGGTAATTGATTCAAGTCATGAATTTTAAAAGTTTATATTCAGAGTAGAGAATGTTTTTTAATAATTATTTATGAAATCAAACACAGTGGACAGTAAACCATTACATTTAAATGCCTTTTTTTACAAATAATTTATGTTCTTGTAGTTTTTTTCACTTATTAATTTGTGTTTGATGTTAAATTTCAAGATCTGTTTAGAATAATATCAGGATTTGTTGGCCAAATTGAGTAACTACTGTTTTAGTGAGAACTATCGAGGACAACATTTTTGTTATGTTTTTCTTTTCAAGCTAAATCTGATAAAATATAATGAAGAATCAAAAGTTTAAAAAAACTGGATGATGTTGAATTATGGCATATTGCATCATATCATTAAACTTATTTGTACTGAATAATTAACAGTACAGATCACTGTATCAAATAAGTTTCATAGGTCAGGCTCACATACAAGTTTATGAATCTTTTACATGCAAGTGAACTTCATATTTTATTGTCCCATGTAAATGTCCATCTTCCATGCATAAATATGTTACCATTCATAACAGATTTAATCTTTCCTGAATTGTTATCTGCTTCTGGAACGTTGCTAAGCCATGTAAAAACTAACTTGTCCTTGTCCATGTAAAAATTAACATGCTCTTATTAATTATTATAGTGATGCATTTAGCAAGTACATGTAATAAAAAATTAAATAATAAGCAGGGCCACCTGAAAGTGCAAAGACTCCATACACTTGAGTCATTTGTGGAAAGTTAGAGAAAATGCCGGGCAAGGAAATGAGCAATAGGACGGCCTGGTCAGTTGATGTTTCTATACTCTTACTTCTGTGTTATGTACGATATTCAGAACATACATATAAATGGTGCATTTTGTCTAAGCATAGAGCAAAATCTTGTGTGAAAATATACTCCAACAGTTTTCAAAATTAAACCAATTTTATGAAGAAAGCAGGATTTGATGCAAAAGGTTGTGATGTAATTTTAACATCCTAATTGCCATAAAGACTAACGGCTTTCATGCCGAAGTTAAGAAACATTGCATTTATTATCAAAGGTGGATAATTATGATCCTTCTGAGATTATGGCACTTAAATACATGCACTTCTGACAAAAGGGTTTTTAATGGTAGTCTGTGATGGTGTGATAATAACTTGGTTCCTGTGGACCATTTTTTATCATTTTGCTGCATACCATTCTTCTTGGTGATAAGTTCAGAAAAGGATGTGTATTAGATTAGTTTTTAAAGAAAATAAGTTTTATAAGCTGTGTTGGAAGAAGATTCTTTTAATATATTACACTTTATTCTAGCCTCTGTAAATTATTTAATGCTCAATTTTTGTGGTACTGACTACATATTTGTCTTAACTCATTAACCCCTGGAGATGTTTGTCATTTGCGCCTGAAATACAAGTAGAAAATAAATTTTTATGGGCTACTTCTGAATACATGCAAATAAATCAGCTTGCAAGAGATTTTAGTTTAGCCTGAGATCTAGTTGCATTAGTAATGTCACTTTTCATTGGTTATTTCGCTCATGCATAAAAGTTGGATTTCGTTTTGCTTATTGGACTCACCATTTTCGTGTCCTGGCCACTTTTTACTCCAAATCCTCATCTAGAATATCAAATCGACCATACTTCCCTTAAAACTCTCAATAATGGGTAAGTGATGCCTCAGAGCTGACTACACCTAGGAAAGTTTTGGATGTAAGTCTGTGTTACATTCTACTGCATGCAGACATTCTTATTGGACGAGGTATATGATGTAATCATAATTCTTGATCGGAAATTCTAATCAAGGAAACTAAAGACAAAAATTGACATATAAGCCAAATAATGGTTTTGCCTCTGTTTCATCAAACATGGTGCCTCTTTCCTATTTTGTGCTGCAACATGTGATTGGAACTTCTGGGTGATGTATGATTCTATCTGGATTTTAGTAATTAAGTTGTTTTTGGTGTGTGTGTGAAAATTTCATGCAACTGATTTGAAGAAAAAAAATGCCGTTACAAATTCACAGATCATAAGAACTCTTAAGAAAACATCAACGTTAAATTTTGGTTGTATCATTAAAACAGTTTGGTGTCCATATATAGCTCAACAATGAGCTGGTGTTTTCATATTACCCAGAAAATTGGTGTTACATAAAATTTCTTGCATACTGGTAACTGGTACATGGAGCTGTTTGATTGAACATTTGGTCAATTGCATAAAGTGTTGGTTACAAAACATTCCAAAGGAAACAAGCCAAGTTAATCGGACTTAAAGTGTAATGTTTAAACTGAGCTTTTCTCCATGTGATAAAAGGCCCCTTTGTTTTGAGTGATATCTTATTTATGTTCTATCATTTACAAAATCACAACAAATGGTAGCTGGTTTATATTGATAAACAACTGCAACAGACTGAGCAAGTTAAATTCATAGGTTGTCCGCAACAAAATTTTAGTTTTAATTTTTTGTTTAATATTTTTTTTTTATATTTTTTAATATTTTTAATTTTTGAATTTGTAGTATTAATTTCTTTTTAATAAGATTAAACTGCATTTTAATATCAACAATGTATGAAACTATCATTGTATTGGTCCTTTTGATATAAACCATTAAAATGTTGGTCGGTTTTGACTTCTTCAGTACCTCTGTTTGATGACTGTATCGTATCTTTTCTCATTGAAAAATAAAGACATTGGAAATTGTCTAATTCTACTTGTCAGAGACCAAGAGAACTTACACTATAGCCATTTTTCTATCATCTGTGTGGTGTTTGGCATTCATAAGTAGTTCTGCCCATTTGCCCATCATCTGTGCAGTGTATGGCATTCATTGGTGGTTATTTGTTATTGGTTTACCTTCACAGTTTAAGAACTTGTGTTTTAATTGGCTTTTTAGAACTATGGTTGTGTTGATGTACAGTTCAATCCTATACATACATACATACATACATACATACATACATACATACATACATACATACCTGTATGCATGAATGCATGTATACGTACGTACTTACCTACCTACCTATATGCATATTAAGAATGCAGAGTATCATTAACATTGTCAAATATTTCAATAATATCAAAAGATACAGCAAGACTGGTGTGCCTTTCCCTTTTTAAGCATCTGAATATTATAGTAATAGATGTGGATAGCTAGAGCATCTGTAATGCAGTGTCAAATGATCATCGCCTAGGTACATATCATTTTGTTTTTCCGCTTTTGCACACCCTAAAAGGCACACTCTTGTCAAGGGTTGAGAGCACATTATTCGAAAGCTTACAGAGCTTCCATGAGACAGTCAGAAAAGTAAATGCCAACACCTAGAGTCAATGTTGTTGCTACTGTCTCGGAAAGAAATGACTGTTTATGCGAGTTTTAGCAAAAATATTATTCTCAGAATTGTGATCGGAACATTAAGTCAGGTCACAAATTCACAAATGCAAAGATTGCTGTGGAGGTATCTTCTAATTCTACTACAGTATTTAATGCAAATAATTATTAGCCAAACATCTGGTGCTTCTTGGATATTTATATTTCTTTAGGTTATGAAATGAAAGTTATCCCTCTGGGGCTTTTCAATGAAAAACTTGGCTGCTTTAAAAATCATTCAGTTCTTAAGGTCAAGAAATTAGAAAGGAAATTGCTACAAGAAGCATATTACTTTAAATAAAACGTGTATTTGCATCCTTTGAATAAAAGAAGTAATTTGTCCTGTTATGTAAAGTTGATGAAACATAGAATAAAGGGTTACTTGAAATCAAACAGTCATACTGTCGAGATGGGTCTTTGGGTATGACAATTTTACTAATTTACTACACAAATAAAAGTCATGTCAGATGCAAAGGGGTGTATTTGCTGAGCAAATTTAACACTTGCGTGAGCTCAATGTTCTTTGTTTTTCTTTTATTTGCAAGGAAGTCTAGACAACAATCATTGTCAACTGAAAGTTCTAATAATCTGCCAAGACTTTAAATAATTATCCTTTAATCTGTCAATGACCACAAAATATTCCAACCTAAGATTTGCATCAAAACTTCACAATTGCATGGCAATCTCAAAACTGCATGGTTTCTCCTTGTTAAGATACCGTAACATAGAGTCAGTACTTCACACCATGAAACTATCTAAAACACCCAAGATGGGGAACTATTTTCCTTCTCTATCCCTGGGTCAGTCGAATCATGATTTTTGAGACTGACTTTGCTTGTTTCACTCCACCATATTTAGCTTCATAGCAACAGTAAAAGGTGCCTCCAGATAATGGAACAATCACTTCTCAAGTATTCTATTGTACAAAATATCAGTCTCTATCACAAATAATTAATATGCAGATACACAATCAACGCTTTTAGATTTAAAAGAACTACTTGGCTTATGCCCATTTAGCTGCGTATGACCTGAGCTCGACTATGAAACTAAACCATGCCATCATAAAATCTCATAAACACCGCACTCTATGACGTTTGCCTCTAGAAATTGGTTAGTTACTCGAACTGAGAAATATTTCCCCAACACCGACTTCTCATAAACAACTAATCACTAAAATCTAACAAATCTCAAAATGGAGACGTACATACAAATGGTATATACTCTAGGTTTATTACAGTATTTAGTGTTTACATATCGATGAACATCAGTCAATCATGACAAGTTGGATTTGAGATACTGTACATTATTTTCTGTACATTTAAGAAATATGATCCTCTTTAATGCTGATATTCAACCTCTTTTCAAGGTTCCTGTTTAATGCTGATATTCAACCTCTTTTCATGGTTCCTCTTTGCATTTGTTGGTAAAGACTAGTTAAAGCATCTGAAATTGTATGGATTAGTTAAAGTATCTGAAATTAAATCACTGCAAAACACTTTTAACAGGTAATGAAACTTGCAAATACTAGTTGCTACTGTTGATTTAATTTGTGGTGTTACTGATGTGGACTAGAAGACTGTACAAACTTGTAGGTTTCAAAACCCCACAAACGGTATCGATTCAATAGTTAATTGTGTAGAAATCTAGCTCAGCTATGGTATCCTAAGGATTTATAATTATATTTGGCTATGTATACTGTTCTATATTTGCTGGGAGATACTAAAACTGTTCAAATGTGTGTTAGAAACACTCTTCATTTGTAAACCTTTGACAGTAAAATACAAAATCTATTCTATTTAATGAAATGGATAATTTACCATCTCTTTTTTTCCAGTTTGATTTGAAGATATATTTCTCCTTCAGATTGTCCTTCTATGGTGATCTAACTTTCGATTTAAAAAGCAGAAATTAAATCATTTATCATTAAATCAACCAATACGTATTTTTTGGTTATATCGTTGCGTTTACATGCGTAATTATAACAATACCTAATTTGCTGTAAGCTTCACCGAAACTGAATGTTTGGTTTATTTTTCTCCTTTTCATTATTTTTGGAAAACTTCAATATTTTGGGCTTTGTGATATTAACATTTTTCTGTGTGTGGGTGGGGTGATGGTGGGCGGAGAAAGTGAATAGAACAATGCAAATAAGTACTCGAGTCGTAGGTATGACAACGATGAAACGCTGAAAATAGCCCACGTACAAAGAGTTTTTAATACTCTGCATTAAGACTTAAAGTATCGTACATCCTTATAATTTCATGATGTTTCATCAAATGAATTTTACAAACTTGGCTACATTTTACAAAATCTGAAGGTATCGATATAAAAGATCTCGACATTACTCAGTTTATTCTTTGTGAATATATTTATTTTGTTTTTGGATCTAGAATAGCAAAAATATTTTCAGTAGTCAACCACACGATATATGAAAGCTAGTAAAGCAGGTCTAAAAAGTAAAATATCATAAAAAGAAATAAAAGAAAACGTTAGAAATTTAGAAGCTTCTAATGTTTCTGGTCTTATAAATGATTAATTAGTATGCTAGGAATATCTTCGATTTTCTCACTTATCCTCGTTTGTATCATTCTTTTTCAAAGTTTAAACCCTGTTGTATACAGATATAATAGTTGGTTGGTTGGTTGGTTAGTTGAATTTTTACGGCGCACCAGCACTATGAGGCTATTTAGCGCCATACAAAAGGTTATATCTTTCATCATTTAAAAGTGGTAAAAGATTACGTATCGACCAGCGATACGAAACCAAACAGTTGAAGGTAAAACGATAAAATAGTAACGGTGATAAATAAAGTTTCCAGATCAACGGGGAGTGCAAATGATGTATGACAACTAAAACAGATGAAAGGTAATTAAAATCTAACGACGGTATATATATAGCACATAAAACTGTTTAAGGTGATAGCATAAAAGCTATAACTTATGATAAACATTTACTTCCTTCAGGAAGTCTATAATATAAGAAATGCTAACTGTATCAAAGAGTTCCCTAATGTCATGCACATTGTAATAATGATTACGCGTAGGTTGGAGGTCGAAACACTCCAACATAAAGTGCTTAACAGTGAATGGTTCATTGCAAGATATGCACTCTGGTGGGTCTTCTCCATTTAGTATATAGGAGTGGGTTAAATAAGTATGGCCGATTCGAATTCTTGCAACGACTACCTCCTCTCTACGGACGGCTCTGTAGAAAGGAGTCCATTCTCCTAGGGTTGGCTTGATGGCATGAAGTTTGTTATTCACGGCATCATTCCATGATGCCTGCCATTTCTGACGTAAACATTCTTTGATACTACGTATAAAATCCGTATACGGTGTATTAAAATGAGATGGTTCTAGTGGTAGAGCCATTTTAGCAGCGCGGTCTGCTTTGTCATTACCTTTAATTCCAATATGGCTGGGTAACCAACAGTATACTATATTGTGGGAGGTACTCAGCTCAGTATGTTTAAGTAGAACATTAGCTAACAATGGATTCTCCAGTTTTCTATTATGTAGTGACTGAAGTGCTGATAGTGAATCGGAGAAGATGATGTTATTTAAAATACGCTTGCTTTCAATATATTGCAATGCAAGGTCTATTGCTCTGATTTCAGCTGAAAAAATTGATGTACCATTTGGTAAGCGAACTTTTGTTGTGTGTTTTCCACTAACGAAGGCTGCAGCCGCCTTTTCCTGATCTTTTGATCCATCAGTATATATTCTTGTATAATTTTGAAATTGGGCGATTAGTTCATGGTAAGAGTTGTGGAAGATAGAAGGGTTTGTCTCCGATTTTTTTCCATCGTGTAATGTGAAAAGTACCTTTGGTTGTTGAAGTAGCCAGGGAGGTGTTTTGGAGACGGTCGTTTTCAGAATTTTTGAAAGATCAATTTTGGTACTGTCAAGGCATGGTAATATTCTAATGCCAAAGGTAGGTATGACGTTTGGTCTATTGTCATATAAGGTTTTATATTTGGGTTCAAAAACAGCCGAAAAAGCAGGGTTCAGAGGGTTTGAGCTTAATTTGAGAGCATACTGTGCAGAAAGCATTTCTCTACGTTGTGGTAAAGGTGGTTCGTTCGCTTCAACGAGTAGGCTTTCACACGGGGATGTCTTAAATGCTCCCAAGGCAAGTCTTATTCCCTGATGATGAATTGGGTCTAGTATCTTCAAATAGGACTTCTCGGCTGAACCATAGACAACGCAACCATAGTCTAGTTTCGAGCGAATAAATGTTCTGTATAAACTGAGTAGGACTTTCCTATCAGCACCCCAGTCAGTGTGCGCTATTACTTTAAGTAAGTCTAGAGACTTCAAGCATTTAGCTTTCAAATTCTTCAGGTGTGGAATAAAGGTCAGTTTTCTGTCGAAGATAACACCTAAGAATTTTGCTTCCTCAACAACTGGAATAGGTGTTCCGTCCAGCGTGAGTTTAGGTCCATCATGATGTCTTCGTAGCTGACAGAAATGCATACATACAGTTTTTGATTTCGAGAATTTGGTTGGTTGGTTCATTGAATTTTGTACGGCGCACCAGCACTATGAGGCTATTTAGTGTTGATTGATTGATTGAATGTTTTAACGGCGCACCAGCACTATGAGGCTATTTAGCGCCATGCAAAAGGTTATATCCTTCATTATTTATAAGTGGTAAAAGATTACGTATCGACCAGCGATACGAAACCAAACAGTTGAAGGTAAAACGATAAAATGGTAACGGTGATAAATAAAGTTTCCCGATCAACAGGGAGTGCAAATGATGTATGACAACTAAAACAGATGAAACGTAATTAAAATCTAGCGACGGTATATATAGCACATAAAACTGTTTAAGGTGATAGCATAAAAGCTATAACTTATGATAAATATTTACTTCCTTCAGGAAGTCTATAATATAGGAAATGCTAACTGTATCAAAGAGCTCCCTAATGTCATGCACATTGTAATAATGGTTACGCGTAGGTTGCAGGTCGAAACACTCCAACATAAAGTGCTTAACAGTGAATGGTTCATTGCAAGATATGCACTCTGGTGGGTATTCTCCTTTTAGTATATAGGAGTGGGTTAAATAAGTATGGCCGATTCGAATTCTTGCAATGACTACTTCCTCCCTACGGACAGCTCTGTAGGAAGGAGTCCATTCTCCTAGGGTTGGCTTGATGGCATGAAGTTTGTCATTCATGGCATCATTCCATGATAACTGCCATTTCTGACCTAAACAGTCTTGGATACTACGTTTAAAATCAGTATACGGAGTATTAAAATCAGATGGTTCTAGTGATAGGGCCATTTTAGCAGCGCGATCTGCTTTGTCATTACCTTTAATTCCAATATGGCTGGGTAACCAACAGTATACTATATTGTGGGAGGTATTCAGCTCAGTATGTTTAAGAAGAACATTAGCTAACAATGGATTCTCCAGTTTTCTATTATGTAGTGACTGAAGTACTGATAGTGAATCGGAGAAGATGATGCTATTTAAAATACGCTTGCTTTCAATATATTGCAATGCAAGGTCTATGGCTCTGATTTCAGCTGAAAAAATTGATGTACCATTTGGCAAGCGAACTTTTGTTGTGTGTTTTCCACTAACGAAGGCTGCAGCAGCCTTTTCCTCATCTTTTGATCCATCAGTATATATTCCTGTATAATTTTCAAATTCGGCGAGGAGTTCATGGTAAGAGTTGTGGAAGATGGAAGGGTTTGTCTCCATTTTTTTTCCCTCATGTAACGTGAAAAGTACTTTTGGTTGTTGAAGTAGCCAGGGAGGTGTTTTGGAGACGGTCGTTTTCAGAATTTTTGAACGTTCAATTTTGGTACTGTCAAGGGATGGTAATATTCTAATGCCAAAGGTAGGTGTGACGTTTGGTTTATTGTCATATAAGGTTTTATATTTGGGTTCAAAAACAGCCGAAAAAGCAGGGTTCAGAGGGTTTGAGCTTAATTTGAGAGCATACTGTGCGGAAAGCATTTCTCTACGTTGTGATAATGGTGGTTCGTTCGCTTCAACGAGTAGGCTTTCACACGGGGATGTCTTAAATGCTCCCAAGGCAAGTCTTATTCCCCGATGATGAATTGGGTCTAGCATCTTCAAATAGGACTTCCTAGCTGAACCATAGACAACGCAACCATAGTCTAGTTTCGAGCGAATAAATGTTCTGTATAAACTGAGTATGACTTTCCTATCAGCACCCCAGTCAGTGTGCGCTATTACTTTAAGTAAATCTAGAGATTTCAAGCATTTAGCTTTCAAATTCTTCAGGTGTGGAATAAAAGTCAGTTTTCTGTCGAAGATAACACCTAAGAATTTTGCTTCCTCAACAACTGGAATAGGTGTTCCGTCCAGCGTGAGTTTAGGTCCATCATGATGTCTTCGTAACTGACAGAAATGCATATATACAGTTTTTGATTTCGAGAATTTGAAACCGTTAGTATTGGCCCAATTTGGAATCTTGTTGATATTTTGCTGTAATTGTCTTTCAATTGTATGCATGTGCTTGGATCGGTAACATATTAAAAAGTCGTCAACATATAGGGAGCAATCCACACCAGGAGTCAGACACTTGGTGATGCTATTAATTTTTATGTTGAAAACCGTCACCGACAAAACACTGCCCTGGGGCACACCCATCTCTTGATCGTGTATATCAGAGAGGGTGGAGCCCACTCGTACCTTGAATTCCCTCTCTGAGAGGAAGTTTGATATGAACGAGGGCAGTCGGCCTTTTAGACCCAGATCGTGTAGGTCATTTAGTATTCCGTACTTCCACGTTGTGTCATAGGCCTTTTCCAAATCAAAGAAAACCGCTACTAAGTGTTCCTTCTTGATAAAAGCGTCGCGAATAAATGTTTCCAGTCGAACCAGATGATCATTCGTACTACGACCATAACGAAAGCCACTTTGGAAAGGAGATATTAAATTGTTGGTTTCCAAATACCATACAAGCCGAGAATTGATCATTCGTTCCATTGTTTTGCAAACGCAGCTAGTGATATAGGTCTATAGTTGGTAGGATCTGCGCTATCTTTGCCTGGTTTGGGAATTGGTATTACTGTTGCTTCTTTCCAAATTTTTGGTACATTACCAGTAATCCATAAATCATTGAAGATTTCCAGAAGAACTGTTAAGGATGGTTCTGGAAGGTGTTTCAAAAAACTGGTAATGTATATCGTCAGGCCCAGCAGATGTATCATGAGCCTTATTCAAAGATTCCATAAGCTCCGACAATGAAAACGGTTGGTTATAACTCTCGGAGTTATTCGATGTGAATTTCAACCGTGTTTTTTCTTTATGAGCTTTCAATCTTCGGAAAGCTTCTGAATAATTAGACGATGAGGAATTTTTTGAGAAACAATCAGCAAGTACATTAGCTATTTCTTGTTTGGTATTGAAATTGTTATTATTTAGCTTCAGATGTCGGAATGAATTGTATTTTCCCTTTCCATTTATTTTGCGGATCGTGACCCAAACTTTCTTTATTGAGGAACGAGAGTTTAAAGTTGAAACATATTTTTTCCATGATGCTCGTTTACTTTCTTTAATTATGCGGCGAGCTTTGGCCCGAACAATACGGTACTGAATTAAGTTTTCGGGCGTTGGACGATTATTAAATTTTTTCAGTGCTTCTCGGCGTTGTCTAATGGCTTCTTTACATTCTTTAGTGAACCACGTTTTTCGGGCTCTTTTACAATTCGGCGAGGACTTAGGAATAGATCCTTCTGCAATCTCAATTAAGACGGATGTAAATTGTCGAATAGGATCAATATCGTTTAGGACGGTATTCCTGTTAAGTCTAGCTGTACAAAGTGTTTCAAACTTGGTCCAGTCAGCTTTCTTTAAATTCCACTGTGGAATCGTGTCATCAATTGTAACATTGGTGTTCTTAAGAGAGATTGAAAAGTGATCACTGCTGTGAAGGTCATCAGCGACCTTCCAATTATAATCCAAAAGTAGTGAAGGAGAACAAATTGTCAAGTCGATACATGTGTATGTACCAGTTCCTGGGTGCAAGTACGTCGGAGATTTGGTATTAAATAGACACAAGTCGTGTCTAGTAATAAAATCTTCGACCCTTTTTCCCCTGTCGCTTATGTAATTTGATCCCCATAAAATATTATGGGCATTAAAATCACCGAGTAAAACAAATGGTGCAGGAAGTTGTTGAACAAGCGTGTCTAATTCGTTTGGTAATAAGTTGGTGTTTGGTGGTATGTAAATAGAATAAAATGTAATCACTCGATGTAGAGTGACACTCACAGCAATGGCTTGCAAATTTGTGTTTAAAGGGATGACGTTATGTGGGGCTCTATTGTTCACAGCAATAGAAACCCCTCCCGAGGCCCTGTCAACGTTCTGTAAGTAGGTGTTAAACAGGGAGTAGTTTTTAAGTGTGATGTTGCCCGTATCTTTTAAAAAGGTTTCCTGAAGGCATAGTATTGCAGGATCATATTCGTTTAAAAGCAGGAGAATATCATTGTAATTGGCTTTAAGTCCTCGACAATTCCATTGTATGATCGTGTTCTTCATTATAAGTTTAGATTGGTGATTTTGGAGCTAGGTTAGACTTTTCGCGGAGAGAATCTATATGGTTATTTCTACGGAGGAAGTACGGGGATGATTTTTTTGTTAGGTCTGGAGCTACTTTGAGAACGTGGAGCAGTATCTTCTGCATCCATGCTCTCAATGTCCCCAAACCTGTTATAGAGTTTGATGGGGTCTTCTGACCCCTTTTGCTGCCTATTTCCTTGTGATCTGTTTTTGGTCTTTGGTGATTTCTGTTGTTGAGTATTATTGAATGTTGTTTGGGTAGATGCCGTGGTTGTTTGTGCTTGGTAATGGGGGGTGTTAGTGCTTGATGTTGACTCGGGTGCATCTGTCTGCGTTTGACCGTCCTTCGTTGCCTTGGGATTGTTCTTCACTACAGTGGAGAAGGATGGGCCAGGAAGAGATGTTTTTGCCTGTACAAGCTTTCTGGCCTCTGGATAGGGAATGTTGGATGTATATTTAACCCTCTGTATTTCTTTCTCCTGTTTCCAGGTATCACAATCCTTGGAATTGGCGTGGTGCTCCTTTCCACAGTTGACACAATGCGGAGTGGCTCTACACTCAGCTTCCTGGTGAGAGTGATCTCCGCATCGGCCACATATTTGGCTTTTTGAGCAGCGGTCTTCATGATGACCATATTTCTGACACTTATAACATCGAAGTGGATTTGGTATGTACACATCAACTTTCACTTGCAGAAAGCCAACTTTGACCACTCTGGGTACTGTTGGCTTGTTGAAGGTGAGTATAATGGTGTTGGTGTCCTGCAGGTTGTTGTTACGTTTAATACGTATTCTACGGACTGCAGCGACACCTTCGTTTTTCATCCCTTCAATGATATCCGTGTCGCTGACTCCAGCCAAGTCACGACAGCGAATCACGCCTTTGGACGAATTGAGTGTTGTGTGGGCGAACGAGGTCACTGGAATATCGAAAAATGTTGTCATTTCTTGAGATTTTCTGTTTGACCTCGTCGCTCACACTCGACAAGTAGGCAGCCCGATTTTAACTTTTTAACACCTTTTGGTGTTCCAATCAGTCCCATAATTGTTTTCTCGATCACAAACCGAGAGAGTACATTAAGCGGTTTTGTGGCATCTTTAGACTGTATAACCATGAAGCGTGGAAATGAATCCACACCACACGGTTCGTCATCTGAGTCAGATCCAGTTTTGCTACGCTTGAGTTGATTTTTTTTGGAAATATCCATGTTGGTGGATTTAAAATTCAGCACCCGTGCTCCCCGCCCACCAAGGAGCCCAACAAGGGGACACTTTTCAAGTGTCAGGGATACACAGATGTTATACTCAGTAGGTAAATGCACCTCCTGATTCATCCCATAAGACATACTCAGTCGGTAAAATTACCTCCCAATTGACCTGTTGAGCCACCGCCTTCTAGGAAGTCTTCTAAGACTTGGAAAAGGGAAAGTTAAAGGGATAGGATGTAGGGGCAACGGTGGTATCAAGAGAGATACAACGAGAAAGATAAAGAAAGTGAGCGAGAAATAAAGACCTCCTAGGGCTCGGCGTGACCAGCCGATTTGTCGAGACTGGGCCCATCCCGACCACCCGTCTAGAAGAAGTAGAGGCCAAAGTAGTGTATTGCATCGGAAAGCCTCTGCTCAACTACCAGGATCCTTTCCTCCTCCGACACGGGTCGCAACCCACGGCAAACAGGTTGCCTCTACTTAGTCGCCTCTTACGACACGTAGCGAGGCACGGCGGGCCAATTCTACAACCCCGGACCCGCAGGGGGGCCGTCTTTGATACTACGTTTAAAGTCAGTATACGGTGTACTAAAATCAGATGGTTCTAGTGATAGGGCCATTTTAGCAGCGCGGTCTGCTTTGTCATTACCTTTAATTCCAATATGGCTAGGTAACCAACAGTATACTATATTGTGGGAGGTACTCAGCTCAGTATGTTTGAGGAGAATATTGGCTAATAATGGGTTCTCCAGTTTTCTATTATGTAGTGACTGAAGTACTGATAGTGAATCGGAGAAGATGATACTATTTAAAATACGCTTGCTTTCAATATATTGCAATGCAAGGTCTATTGCTCTGATTTCAGCTGAAAAAATTGATGCACCATTTGGCAAGCGAACTTTTGTTGTGTGTTTTCCACTAACGAAGGCTGCAGCAGTCTTTTCCTCATCTTTTGATCCATCAGTATATATTCTTGTATAATTTTCAGATTGGGTGAGGAGTTCATGATAAGAGTTGTGGAAGATGGAAGGGTTTGTCTCCGATTTTTTTCCATCGTGTAACGCAAAAAAGACTTTTGGTTGTTGAAGTAGCCAGGGAGGTGTTTCGGAGACGGACGTTTTCAGAATTTTTGAAAGTTCAATTTTGGTACTGTCAAGGCATGGTAATATTCTAATGCCAAAGGTAGGTGTGACGTTTGGCTTACTTTCATATAAGGTTTTATATTTGGGTTCAAAAACAGCCGAAAAAGCAGGGTTCAGAGGGTTTGAGCTTAATTTGAGAGCATACTGTGCGGAAAGCATTTCTCTACGTTGTGATAAAGGGGGTTCGTTCGCCTCAACGAGTAGGCTTTCACACGGGGATGTCTTAAATGCTCCCAGAGCAAGTCTTATTCCCTGATGATGTATTGGGTCAAGCATCTTCAAATAGGACTTCCTAGCTGAACCATAGACAACGCAACCATAGTCTAGTTTCGAGCGAATAAATGTTCTATATAAACTGAGTATGAATTTTCTATCAGCACCCCAGTCAGTGTGCGCTACTACTTTAAGTAAATCTAGAGATTTCAAGCATTTAGCTTTCAAATTCTTCAGGTGTGGAATAAAGTTCAGTTTTCTATCGAAGATAATACCTAAAAAGTTTGCTTCCTCAACAACTGGAATAGGTGTTCCGTCCAGCGTGAGTTTAGGTTCATCATGATATCTTCGTAACTGACAGAAATGCATATATACAGTTTTTGATTTCGAGAATTTGAAACCGTTAGTATTGGCCCAATTTTGAATCTTGTTGATATTTTGCTGTAATTGTCTTTCAATTGTATGCATGTGCTTGGATCGGTAACATATTAAAAAGTCATCAACATATAGGGAGCAGTCCACACCTGGAGTCAGACACTTGGTGATGCTATTAATTTTATGTTGAAAAGCGTCATCGATAAAATACTGCCCTGGGGCACACCCATCTCTTGCTCCTGCATATCAGAGAGGGTGGAGCCCACTCGTACTTTGAATTCTCTGTCTGAGAGAAAGTTTGATATGAAAGAGGGCAGACGGCCTTTTAGACCCAGATCATGCAGGTCATTTAGTATCCCGTACTTCCATGTTGTATCATAGGCCTTTTCCAAGTCAAAGAAAACTGCTACTAAATGTTCTTTCAAGATAAAAGCGTCGCGGATAAAGGTTTCCAGTCTAACCAGATGATCATTGGTGCTACGGCCACACATAAAGCCACTTTGGAAAGGAGATATTAAATTGTTGGTTTCCAAATACCATACAAGCCGAGAATTGATCATTTGTTCCATTGTTTTGCATACGCAGCTAGTCAGTGATATGGGTCTATAGTTGGTAGGATCTGCGCTATCTTTGCCTGGTTTGGGAATTGGTATTATTATTGCTTCTTTCCAAATTTTTGGTACATTACCAGTAATCCATACATTATTGAAGATTTCCAGAAGAACTGATAATGATGGCTCTGGAAGGTGTTTCAAAAACTGGCAATGAATATCGTCAGGCCCAGCAGATGTATCATGGGCCTTATTCAAAGATTCCATGAGCTCCAACAATGAAAACGGTTGATTATAACTTTCCGAGTTGTTCGATGCGAATTTCAACCGTGTCTTTTCTTTTTGAACTTTTAATCTACGGAATGCTTCTGAATAATTAGACGATGATGAATTTTTAGAGAAACTATTAGCAAGTATATTAGCTATTTCAAGTTTGGTATTGAAATTGTTGTTATTTAGTTTCAGATGTCGGAAAGAATTGTGTTTTCCTTTTCCATTGATTTTGCGGATCGTGTCCCAAACTTTCTTTAAAGGGGAACTAGAATTTAAAGTTGAAACATATTTTTTCCATGATGCTCTTTTACTTTGTTTAATCGTGCGGCGAGCTTTGGCCCGGACAATTCGGTGCTTAGTTAAATTTTCGGGCGTTGGACGATTATTAAATATTTTCAGTGCTTCTCGGCGTTGTCTAATGGCATCTTTACACTCTTTGGTGAACCATGGTTTTGGGGTTCTTTTACAGTTCGGTGAGGACTTAGGAATGGATTCTTCTGCAATCTCAATTAAGACGGAAGTAAATTGTCGAATAGGATCATTGTCGTTTAGGACGGTATTCCTGTTAAGCCTAGCTGTACAAAGTGTTTCAAATTTGGCCCAGTCGGCCTTCTTTAAATTCCATTGTGGAACTGCGTCATCAATTGTAGAGTTAATATTTTCAAGGGAGATTGGAAAGTGATCACTGCTGTGAAGGTCATCAGCGACCTTCCAATCATAATCTAATAGCAGCGAAGGAGAACAAATTGTCAAATCGATACACGTATATGTACCCGTTCCCGGGTGTAAATATGTCGGTGATTTGGTGTTATATAGACACAAGTCGTGTCTAGTAATGAAATCTTCAACCTTTGTGCCCCTGTCGCTTATATGGTTTGATCCCCATAAAATGTTATGGGCATTAAAATCCCCAAGTAGAACAAATGGAGTGGGCAGTTGTTTAACAAGGTTGTCTAAATCATTTGGTACTAAGTTGGTGTTTGGTGGTATATAAATAGAACAAAAGGTAATCACTCGATGAAATGTGACTCTTACAGCAATTGCTTGTAAATCTGTGTTCAAGGGAATAGCGCTGTGAGTAGCCCTGTTGTTTACAATAACGGAAACTCCTCCTGAGGCCCTGTCACCAGTTTTAGAGTAGTTGTTATAAGAGGAGTAGTTTTTAAGAGTGGTGTTGTCTGTGTCTTTTAAAAATGTTTCCTGCAGACATAGTACTGCAGGATCATGTTCGTTTAAAAGCAGAAGAATGTCATTGTAATTGCTTTTAAGTCCTCGACAATTCCATTGTATGATCGTGTTCTTCATTATAAGTTTAGATTGGAGATTTTGGAGCTAGGTTAGACTTTTCGCGGAGAGAATCTATATGGTTATTTCTACGGAGGAAGTACGGGGATGATTTTTTTGTTAGGTCTGGAGCTACTTTGAGAACATGGAGCAGTTTCTTCTGCGTCCATGTCCTCAAACTCTCCAAACCTGTTGTGCAGTTTTATGGGGTCATCAGACCCCTTTTGCTGCCTATTTGTTTGCGACTTTTTTATTTTTGGTGATTTTGGCTGTGGAGTGTTGTTGAAAGTTGTTTGAGTCGATATTGAGTTTTTTAGAGGTTGATAGTGTGGGATATTGGAGCTAGAAGTGGCTTCAGGTGGGCTTGTTTGGGTTTGAGCGTCCTTCGTTGCTTTTGGATTGTTTTTCACTACAGTCGAGAAGGCCGGACCGGGGAGGGAAGTTCTAGCTTGTACAAGCTTTCTGGCGTCAGGAAAGGGAATGTTGGAAGTGTACTTAACCCTCTGTATTTCCTTCTCCTGTTTCCAGGTGTCACAATCCTTTGAATTAGCATGATGCTACTTTCCACAGTTGATACAATGTGGAGAAGCTCTGCACTCGGATTCCCGATGAGAAGGGTATCCACATCGGCCGCATATTTGGCTTTTCGAGCATCGGTCTTCGTGATGGCCGTATTTTTGACATTTGAAGCATCGAAGGGGGTTTGGTATATATATATATCTCAACCTTGGCCTGTAAAAAACCAACTTTGACAACTTTAGGTACTGTTGCTTTGTTGAATGTGAGTATAATGGTGTTGGTGTCCTGCAGATTGTTGTTACGTTTGATACGAATTCTACGGACTGCAGTGACACCTTCATTTTTCATCCCTTCGATGATTTCATTGTCGCTGACTCCAGCCAAGTCACGGCAACGAATGACGCCTTTTGATG
>JAECUM010090885.1:0-23885 GCA_016617855.1 Megalonaias nervosa
TTGCTTTCAAAGTCTTTCAAAATTTTGCAGATCACCCGTAAATGGATTGCTTTCAAAGTCTTTCAAAATTTGGCACATGATCCGTAACTGGATTGCTTTCAAAGTCTTTCAAAATTTGACCGATTACCCGTAAGTGGATTGCTTTCAAAGTCTTTCAAACTTTGGCAGATTACCCGTAACTGGATTGCTTTCAAAGTCTTTCAAAATTTGGCAGATTACCCGTAACTGGATTGCTTTCAAAGTCTTTCAAACTTTGGCTGATTACCCGTAACTGGATTGCTTTCAAAGTCTTTCAAAATTTAGCCTATTACCCGTAAATGGATTGCTTTCAAAGTCTTTCAAAATTTAGCCGATTACCCGTAACTGGATTGCTTTCAAAGTCTTTCAAAATTTAGCAGATTACCCGTAATTGGATTGCTTTCAAAGTCTTTCAAAATTTTCCCGATTACACGTAACTGGATTGCTTTCAAAGTCTTTCAAAATTTGGAAGATTACCCGTGACTGGATTGCTTTCAAAGTCTTTCAAAATTTGGCCGATTACCCGTAACTGGATTGCTTTCAAAGTCTTTCAAAATTTGGCAGATTACCCGTGACTGGATTGCTTTCAAAGTCTTTCAAAATTGGCCGATTACCCGTAACTGGATTGCTCTCAAAGTCTTTCAAAATTTGGAAGATTACCCGTAACTGGATTGCTTTGAAAGTCTTTCAAAATTTAGCCGATTACCCGTAGCTGGATTGCTTTCAAAGTCCTTCAAAATTTGGCAGATTACCCGTATCTGGATTGCTTTCAAAGTCTTTCAAAATTTAGCCGATTACCCGTGACTGGATTGCTTTCAAAGTCTTTGAAAATTTGGCCGATTACCCGTAACTGGATTGCTTTCAAAGTCTTTCAAAATTTGGCCGATTACCCGTCACTGGATTGCTTTCAAAGTCTTTCAAAATTTGGCAGATTACCCGTAACTGGATTGCTTTCAAAGTCTTTCAAAGTTTGGCAGATTACCCATAACTGGATTGCTTTCAAAGTCTTTCAAAATTTGGCCGAATGCCCGTAAATGGATTGCTTTCAAAGTCTTTCAAAATTTGCCACATTATCCGTAACTGGATTGCTTTCAAAGTCTTTCAAAATTTTGCCGATTACCCGTAACTGGATTGCTTTCAAAGTCTTTCAAAATTTGGCCGATTACAGATAACTGGATTGCTTTCAAAGTCTTTCAAAATTTGGCCGATTACCCGTAAATGGATTGCTTTCAAAGTCTTTCAAAATTTGCCACATTATCCGTAACTGGATTGCTTTCAAAGTCTTTCAAAATTTGGCAGATTACCCGTAGCTGGATTGCTTTCAAAGTCTTTCAATATTTGCCAGATTACCCGTAACTGGATTGCTTTCAAAGTCTTTCACAATTTGGCCGATTACCCGTAACTGGATTGCTTTCAAAGTCTTTCAAAATTTGGCAGATTACCCGTAACTGGATTGCTTTCAAAGTCTTTCAAAATTTGTCAGATTACCTATAACTGGATTGCTTTCAAAGTCTTTCAAAATTTGGCCGATTACCCGTAACTGGATTGCTTTCAAAGTCTTTCAAAATTTCGCCGATTACCCGTAACTGGATTACTTTCAAAGTCTTTCAAAATTTGGCCGATTACCCGTGACTGGATTGCTTTCAAAGTCTTTCAAATTTTAGCCGATTGCCCGTAAATGGATTGCTTTCAAAGTCTTTCAAAATTTAGAAGATTACCCGTAACTGGATTGCTTTCAAAGTCTTTCAAAATTTGGCAGATTACCCGTGAATGGATTGCTTTCAAAGTCTTTCAAAATTTGGCCTATTTCCCGTAACTGGATTGCTTTCAAAGTCTTTCAAAATTTGGCAGATTACTCGTAACTGGATTGCTTTCAAAGTCTTTCAAAATTTGGCCAATTACCCGTAACTGGATTGCTTTCAAAGTCTTTCAAAATTTAGCCGATTACCCGTAACTGGATTGCTTTCAAAATTTTTCAAAATTTAGCCGATTACCATTAACTGGATTGCTTTCAAAGTCTTTCAAAATTTGGCCGATTACCCGTAACTGGATTGCTTTCAAAGTCTTTCAAAATTTAGCCGATTACCCCTAACTGGATTGCTTTCAAAGTCTTTCAAAATTTGGCCGATTACCCGTAACTGGATTGCTTTCAAAGTCTTTCAAAATTTAGAAGATTACCCGTAATTAGATTGCTCTCAAAGTCTTTCAAAATTTGGCCGATTACCCGTAACTGGATTGCTTTCAAAGTCTTTCACAATTTGGCCGATTACCCGTAGCTGGATTGCTTTCAAAGTCTTTCAAAATTTGGCCAATTACCCGTAACTGGATTGCTTTCAAAGTCTTTCAAAATTTGGCCAATTACCCGTAACTGGATTGCTTTCAAAGTCTTGCAAAATTTTGCCGATTACCCGTAACTTGATTGCTTTCAAAGTCTTTCAAAATTTGGCAGATTACCCGTCACTGGATTGCTTTCAAAGTCTTTCAAAATTTGGCCGATAACCCGTAACTGGATTGCTTTCAAAGTCTTTCAAAATTTGGCAGATTACCTATAACTGGATTGCTTTCAAAGTCTTTCAAAATTTGGCAGATTACCCGTAAATGGATTGCTTTCAAAGTCTTTCAAAATTTGCCACATTATCCGTAACTGGATTGCTTTCAAAGTCTTTCAAAATTTGGCCGATTACCCGTAACTGGATTGCTTTCAAGGTCTTTCAAAATTTGGAAGTTACCCGTAACTGGATTGCTTTCAAAGTCTTTCAAAATTTAGCCGATTTCCCGTAACTGGATTGCTTTCAAAGTCTTTGAAAATTGAGCCGATTACCCGTAACTGGATTGCTTTCAAAGTCTTTCAAAATTTAGCAGATTACCCGTAACTGGATTGCTTTCAAAGTCTTTCAAAATTTGGCCGATAACTAGTAAATGGATTGCTTTCGAAGTCTTTCAAAATTTGTCCGATTACCCGTGACTGCATTGCTTTGAAAGTCTTTCAAAATTTGGCCGATTACCCGTAACTGGATTGCTTTCAAAGTCTTTCAAAATTTGGCCGATTACCCGTAACTGGACTGCTTTCAAAGTGTTTCAAAATTTGGCCGATTACCCGTAACTGGATTGCTTTCAGCCTTTCAAAATTTGTCCGATTACCCGTAACTGGATTGCTTTCAAAGTCTTGCAAAATTTGGCAGATTACCCGTATCTGGATTGCTTTCAAAGTCTTTCAAAATTTGGCCGATTACCCGTAACTGGATTGCTTTCAAAGTCTTTCAAAATTTGGCCGATTCCCCGTAACTGGATTGCTTTCAAAGTCTTTCAAAATTTGGCAGATTACCCGTAAATGGATTGCTTTCAAAGTCTTTCAAAATTTGGCAGATTACCCGTAACTGGATTGCTTTGAAAGTCTTTCAAAATTTTTCCGATTACCCGTAACTGGATTGCTTTTAAAGTCTTTCAAAATTTGGCCTATTACAGATCACTGGATTGCTTTCAAAGTCTTTCAAAATTTGGCCGATTACCCGTAAATGGATTGCTTTCAAAGTCTTTCAAAATTTGCCACATTATCCGTAACTGGATTGCTTTCAAAGTCTTTCAAAATTTGGCAGATTACCCGTAACTGGATTGCTTTCAAAGTCTTTCAAAATTTGGCCGATTACCCGTAACTGGATTGCTTTCAAAGTCTTTCACAATTTGGCCTAATACCCGTAACAGGATTGCTTTCAAAGTCTTTCAAAATTTGGCCGATTACCCGTAACTGGATTGCTTTCAAAGTCTTTCAAAATTTGGAAGATTACCCGTGACTGGATTGCTTTGAAAGTCTTTCAAAATTTAGCCGATTAACCGTAACTGGATTGCTTTCAAGGTCTTTCAAATTTTAGAAGATTACCCGTAACTGGATTGCTTTCAAAGTCTTTCAAAATTTGGCAGATTACCCGTAACTGGATTGCTTTCAAAGTCTTTCAAAATTTGGCCGATTACCCGTAACTGGATTGCTTTCAAAGTCTTTCAGAATTTGGCAGATTACCCGTAACTGGATTGCTTTCAAAGTCTTTCAAAATTTGGCAGATTACCCGTAAATGGATTGCTTTCAAAGTCTTTCAAAATTTGGCACATTACCCGTAACTGGATTGCTTTCAAAGTCTTTCAAAATTTGGCCGATTACCCGTAACTGGATTGCTTTCAAAGTCTTTCAAACTTTGGCTGATTACCCGTAACTGGATTGCTTTCAAAGTCTTTCAAAATTTAGCCGATTACCCGTAAATGGATTGCTTTCAAAGTCTTTCAAAATTTAGCCGATTACCCGTTACTGGATTGCTTTCAAAGTCTTTCAAAATTTAGCAGATTACCCGTAACTGGATTGCTTTCAAAGTCTTTCAAAATTTGGCCGATTACTAGTAAATGGATTGCTTTCGAAGTCTTTCAAAATTTGGAAGATTACCCGTGACTGGATTGCTTTGAAAGTCTTTCAAAATTTGGCCGATTACCCGTAACTGGATTGCTTTCAAAGTCTTTCAAAATTTAGAAGATTACCCGTAACTGGATTGCTTTCAAAGTCTTTTAAAATTTGGCCGATTACACGTAACTGGATTGCTTTCAAAGTCTTTCAAAATTTGGCCGATTACCCGTAACTGGATTGCTTTCAAAGTCTTTCAAAATTTGGCAGATTACCCGTAACTGGATTGCTTTCAAAGTCTTTCAAAATTTGGCCGATTACCCGTAAATGGATTGCTTTCAAAGTCTTTCAAATTTTGGCACATTACCCGTAACTGGATTGCTTTCAAAGTCTTTCAGAATTTGGCAGATTACCCGTAACTGGATTGCTTTCAAAGTCTTTCAAAATTTGGCCGATTACCCGTAACTGGATTGCTTTCAAAGTCTTTCAAAATTTTGCAGATTACCCATAACTGGATTGCTTTCAAAGTCTTTCAAAATTTGGATGATTACCCGTAACTGGATTGCTTTCAAAGTCTTTCAAAATTTGGCCGATTATCCATAACTGGATTGCTTTCAAAGTCTTTCAAAATTTGGCCGATTACCCGTAACTGCATTGCTTTCAAAGTCTTTCAAAATTTGGCCGATTACCCGTAACTGGATTGCTTTCAAAGTCTTTCAAAATTTGGCAGCTCACCCATAACTGGATTGCTTTCAAAGTCTTTGAAAATTTGGCAGATTACCCGTAACTGGATTGCTTTCAAAGTCTTTCAAAATTTGGCCGATTACCCGTAACTGGATTGCTTTCAAAGTCTTTCAAAATTTGGCAGATTACCCGTAACTGGATTGCTTTCAAAGTCTTTCAAAATTTAGCAGATTACCAGTAACTCGATTGCTTTCAAAGTCTTTCAAAATTTGGCAGATTACCCGTAACTGGATTGCTTTCAAAGTCTTTCAAAATTTGGCCGATTACCCGTAACTGGATTGCTCTCAAAGTCTTTCAAAATTTGGCCGATTACCCGTCACTGGATTGCTTTCAAAGTCTTTCAAAATTTGGCAGATTACCCGTAACTGGATTGCTTTCAAAGTCTTTCAAAATTTGTCAGGTTACCCGTAACTGGATTGCTCTCAAAGTCTTTCAAAATTTGGCCGATTACCCGTCACTGGATTGCTTTCAAAGTCTTTCAAAATTTGGCAGATTACCCATAACAGGATTGCTTTCAAAGTCTTTCAAAATTTTGCAGATTACCCGTAAATGGAATGCTTTCAAAGTCATTCAAAATTTGGCACATTATCCGTAACTGGATTACTTTCAAAGTCTTTCAAAATTTGGCCGATTACGCGTAACTGGATTGCTTTCAAAGTCTTTCAAAATTTGGCCGATTACCCGTAACAGGATTGCTTTCAAAGTCTTTCAAAATTTGGCACATTAACCGTAACTGGATTGCTTTCAAAGTCTTTCAAAATTTGGCAGATTACCCGTAACTGGATTGCTTTCAAAGTCTTTCAAAATTTGGCCGATTACCCGTAACTGGATTGCTTTCAAAGTCTTTCAAAATTTGGCAGATTACCCGTAACTGGATTGCTTTCAAGGTCTTTCAAAATTTGGCAGATTACCCATAACTATATTGCTTTGAAAGTCTTTCAAAATTTGGCCGATTACACGTAAATGGATTGCTTTCAAAGTCTTTCAAAATTTGGCACATTAACCGTAACTGGATTGCTTTCAAAGTCTTTCAAAATTTAGCAGATTACCCGTAACTGGATTGCTTTCAAAGTCTTTCAAAATTTGGCCGATTACCCGTAACTGGATTGCTTTCAAAGTCTTTCAAGATTTGGCCGATTACCCGTAACTGGATTGCTTTCAAAGTCTTTCAAAATTTGGCCGATTACCCGTAACTGGATTGCTTTCAAAGTCTTTCAAAATTTGGCCGATTATCCATAACTGGATTGCTTTCAAAGTCTTTCAAAATTTGGCCGATTACCCGTAACTGCATTGCTTTCAATGTCTTTCAAAATTTGGCCGATTACCCATAACTGGATGGCTTTCAAAGTCTTTCAAAAGTTGGCCGATTACTCGTAACTGGATTGCTTTCAAAGTCTTTCAAAATTTGGCCGATTACCCGTAACTGGATTGCTTTCAAAGTCTTTCAAAATTTGGCCGATTACCCGTAGCTGGATTGCTTTCAAAGTCTTTCAAAATTTGGCCGATTAACCGTAACTGGATTGCTTTCAAAGTCTTTCAAAATTTGGCAGATTACCCGTAACTGGATTGCTTTCAAAGTCTTTCTAAATTTGGCCGATTACCCGTAACTGGATTGCTTTCAAAGTCTTTTAAAACTTGTCCGATTACCCGTAACTGGATTGCTTTCAAAGTCTTTCAAAATTTGGCAGATTACCCGTAACTGGATTGCTTTCAAAGTCTTTCAAAATTTGACCGATTACCCGTAACTGGATTGCTTTCAAAGTCTTTCAAAATTTGGCAGATTACCCGTAACTGGATTGCTTTCAAAGTCTTTCAAAATTTAGCAGATTACCAGTAACTGGATTGCTTTCAAAGTCTTTCAAAATTTGGCAGATTACGCGTAACTGGATTGCTTTCAAAGTCTTTCAAAATTTAGCCGATTACCCGTAACTGGATTGCTTTCAAAGTCTTTCAAAATTTAGCAGATTACCAGTAACTGGATGGCTTTCAAAGTCTTTCAAAATTTGGCCGATTACCCGTAACTGGATTGCTTTCAAAGTCTTTCAAAATTTAGTCGATTACCCGTAACTGGATTGCTTTCAAAGTCTTTCAAAATTTAGCAGATTACCAGGAACTGGATTGCTTTCAAAGTCTTTCAAAATTTGGCCGATTACCCGTCACTGGATTGCTTTCAAAGTCTTTCAAAATTTAGCAGATTCCCCGTAACTGGATTGCTTTCAAAGTCTTTCAAAATTTGGCAGATTACCCGTAACTGGATTGCTTTCAAAGACTTTCAAGATTTGGCCGATTACCCGTAACTGGATTGCTTTCAAAGTCTTTCAAAATTTGGCCGATTACCCGTAACTGGATTGCTTTCAAAGTCTTTCAAAATTTAGCCGATTACCCATAACTGGATTGCTTTCAAAGTCTTTCAAAATTTGGCCGATTACCCGTAACTGGATTGCTTTCAAAGTCTTTCAAAATTTGGCCGATTACCCATAACTGGATAGCTTTAAAAGTCTTTCAAAAGTTGGCCGATTACTCGTAACTGGAATGCTTTCAAAGTCTTTCAAAATTTGGCCGATTACCCGTAACTGGATTGCTTTCAAAGTCTTTCAAAATTTGGCCGATCACCCGTAGCTGGATTGCTTTCAAAGTCTTTCAAAATTTGGCCGATTACCCGTAACTGGATAGCTTTCAAAGTCTTTCAAAATTTAGCCGATTACCCGTAACTGGATTGCTTTCAAAGTCTTTCTAAATTTGGCAGATTACCCGTAACTGGATTGCTTTCAAAGTCTTTCAAAGTTTGGCCGATTACCCCTAAATGGATTGCTTTCAAAGTCTTTCAAAATTTAGCAGATTACCCGTAACTGGATTGCTTTCAAAGTCTTTGAAAATTTGACCGATTACCAGTAACTGGATTGCTTTCAAAGTCTTTCAAAATTTGGCAGATTACCCGTAACTGGATTGCTTTCAAAGTCTTTCAAAATGTAGCAGATTACCAGTAACTGGATGGCTTTCAAAGTCTTTCAAAATTTGGCAGATTACCCGTAACTGGATTGCTTTCAAAGTCTTTCAAAATTTAGCAGATTACCAGTAACTGGATGGCTTTCAAAGTCTTTCAAAATTTGGCAGATTACCCGTAACTGGATTGCTTTCAAAGTCTTTCATAATTTAGTCGATTACCCGTAACTAGATTGCTTTCAAAGTCTTTCAAAATTTAGCAGATTACCAGTAACTGGATTGCTTTCAAAGTCTTTCAATATTTGGCCCATTACCCGTAACTGGATTGCTTTCAAAGTCTTTCAAAATTTGGCAGATTACCCGTAACTGAATTGCTTTCAAAGTCTTTCTAAATTTGGCAGATTACCCGTAACTGGATTGCTTTCAAAGTCTTTCAAAATTTGACCGATTACCCGTAACTGGATTGCTTTCAAAGTCTTTCAAAATTTGGCAGATTACCCATAACTGGATTGCTTTCAAAGTCTTTCAAAATTTAGCAGATTACCAGTAACTCGATTGCTTTCAAAGTCTTTCAAAATTTGGCAGATTACCCGTAACTGAATTGCTTTCAAAGTCTTTCAAAATTTGTCCGATTACCCGTAACTGGATTGCTTTCAAAGTCTTTCAAAATTTGGCCGATTACCCGTAACTGGATTGCTTTCAAAGTCTTTCAAAAATTTAGCCGATCACCCGTAACTGGATTGCTTTCAAAGTCTTTCAAAATTTGGCCGATTACCCGTGACTGGATTGCTTTCAAAGTCTTTCAAAATTTGACCGATTACCCGTGACTGGATTGCTTTGAAAGTCTTTCAAATTTTGGCCGATTACCCGTAAATTGATTGCTTTCAAAGTCTTTCAAAATTTGGCCGATTACCCTTAACTGGATTGCTTTCAAAGTCTTTCAAAATTTGGCCGATTAACCGTAACTGGATTGCTTTCAAAGTCTTTCAAAATTTGGCCGATTACCCGTAACTGGATTGCTTTCAAAGTCTTTCAAAATTTGGCAGATTACCCGTAACTGGATTGCTTTCAAAGTCTTTCAAAATTTGCACATTACCCGTAACTGGATTGCTTTCAAAGTCTTTCAAAATTTGGCCGATTACCCGTAACTGGATTGCTTTCAAAGTCTTTCAAAATTTGGCCGATTACCCGTAACTGGATTGCTTTCAAAGTCTTTCAAAATTTTGCCGATTACCCGTAACTGGATTGCTTTCAAAGTCTTTCAAAATTTAGCCGATTGCCCGTAACTGGATTGCTTTCAAAGTCTTTCAAAATTTGGCTGATTACCCGTAACTGGATTGCTTTCAAAGTCTTTCAAAATTTGACCGATTACCCGTAACTGGATTGCTTTCAAAGTCTTTCAAAATTTGGCAGATTACCCGTAACTGGATTGCTCTCAAAGTCTTTCAAAATTTGGCAGATTACCCGTAACTGGATTGCTTTCAAAGTCTTTCAAAATTTGGCCGATTACCCGTAACTGGAGTGCTTCCAAAGTCTTTCAAAATCTGACCGATTACCCGTAACTTGATTGCTTTCAAAGTCTTTCAAAATTTGGCCGATTACCCGTAACTGGATTGCTTTCAAAGTCTTTCAAAATTTGGCCGATCACCCGTAACTGGATTGCTTTCAAAGTCTGTCAAAATTTGGCCGATTACCCGTAACTGGATTGCTTTCAAAGTCTTTCAAAATTTAGCCGATCACCCGTAACTGGATTGCATTCAAAGTCTTTCAAAATTTGGCCGAGTACTCGTAACTGGATTGCTATCAAAGTCTTTCAAAAATTTGGCAGATTACCCATAACTGGATTGCTTTCAAAGTCTTTCAAATTTGGCCGATTACCCGTAACTGGATTGCTTTCAAAGTCTTTCAAAATTTGGCAGATTACCCGTAACTGGATTGCTTTCAAAGTCTTTCAAAATTTGGCAGATTACCCGTAACTGGATTGCTTTCAAAGTCTTTCAAAATTTGCACATTACCCGTAACTGGATTGCCTTCAAAGTCTTTCAAAATTTGGCCGATTAGCCGTAAATGGATTGCTCTCAAAGTCTTTCAAAATTTGACTGAGTACCCGTAACTGGATTGCTTTCAAAGTCTTTCAAAATTTGGCCGATTACCCGTAACTGGATTGCTTTCAAAGTCTTTCAAAATTTGGCCGATTACCCGTAACTGGATTGCTTTCAAAGTCTTTCAAAATTTGGCCGATTACCCGTAACTGGATTGCTTTCAAAGTCTTTCAAAATTTGGCCGATTACCCGTAACTAGATTGCTTTCAAAGTATTTCAAAATTTGTCAGATTACCCGTAACTGGATTGCTTTCAAATTCTTTCAAAATTTTTCACATTACCCGTAACTGGATTGCTTTCAAAGTCTTTCAAAATTTGGCAGATTACCCGTAACTGGATTGCTTTCAAAGTCTTTCAAAATTTGGTCGATTACCCATAAATGGATTGCTTTGAAAGTCTTTCAAAATATGGCAGATTACCCGTAACTGGATTGCTTTCAAAGTCTTTCAAAATTTGTCCGATTACCCGTAACTGGATTGCTTTCAAAGTCTTTCAAAATCTAGCCGATTACCCGTAACTGCATTGCTTTCAAAGTCTTTCAAAATTTGGCACATTACCCGTAACTGGATTGCTTTGAAAGTCTTTCAAAATTTAGCCGATTACCCGTAACTGGATTGCTTTCAAAGTCTTTCAAAATTTGGCAGATTACCCGTAACTGGATTGCTTTCAAAGTCTTTCAAAATTTTTCACATTACCCGTAACTGGATTGCTTTCAAAGTCTTTCAAAATTTGGCCAATTACCCGTAACTGGATTGCTTTCAAAGTCTTTCAAAATTTAGCCGATTACCCGTAACTGGATTGCTTTCAAAGTCTTTCAAAATTTGGCCGATTACCCGTAACTGGATTGCTTTCAAAGTCTTTCAAAATTTAGCAGATTACCCGTAACTGGATTGCTTTCAAAGTCTTTCAAAATTTAGCCGATTACCCGTAACTTTATTGCTTTCAAAGTCTTTCAAAATTTAGCAGATTACCCGTAACTGGATTGCTTTCAAAGTCTTTCAAAATTTGGCCGATTACTAGTAAATGGATTGCTCTCGAAGTCTTTCAAAATTTCGCCGATTACCCGTAACTGGATTGCTTTCAAAGTCTTTCAAAATTTGACCGATTACCCGTCACTGGATTGGTTTCAAAGTCTTTCAAAATTTGGCCGATTACCCGTAACTGGATTGCTTTCAAAGTCTTTCAAAATTTGGCAGATTACCCATAACTGGATTGCTGTCAAAGTCTTTCAAAATTTGGCAGATTACCCGTAAATGGATTGCTTTCAAAGTCTTTCAAAATTTGCCACATTATCCGTAACTGGATTGCTTTCAAAGTCTTTCAAAATTTGGCAGATTACCCGTAAATGGATTGCTTTCAAAGTCTTTCAAAATTTGGCCGATTACCCGTAACTGGATTGCTTTCAAAGTCTTTCAAAATTTCGCCGATTACCCGTAACTGGATTGCTTTCAAAGTCTTTCAAAATTTGGCCGATTACCCGTAACTGGATTGCTTTCAAAGTCTTTGAAAATTTCGCAGATTACCCGTAACTGGATTGCTTTCAAAGTCTTTCAAAATTTGGCCGATTGCTAGTAGGTGGATTGCTCTCGAAGTCTTTCAAAATTTAGCAGATTACCCGTGACTGGATTGCTTTCAAAGTCTTTCAAAATTTGGCCGATTACCCGTAACTGGATTGCTTTCAAAGTCTTTCAAAATTTTTCCGATTACCCGTGACTGGATTGCTTTCAAAGTCTTTCAAAATTTGGCCGATTACCCGTAACTGGATTGCTTTCAAAGTCTTTCAAAATTTGGCCGATTACCCGTAACTTGATTGCTTTCAAAGTCTTTCAAAATTTGTCAGATTACCCGTCACTGGATTGCTTTCAAAGTCTTTCAAAATTTGGCCGATAACCCGTAACTGGATTGCTTTCAAAGTCTTTCAAAATTTGGCCGATTACCCGTAACTGGATTGCTTTCAAAGTCTTTCAAAATTTAGCCGATTACCCGTAACTGGATTGCTTTCAAAGTCTTTCAAAATTTAGCCGATTACCCGTAACTGGATTGCTTTCAAAGTCTTTCAAAATTTGGCACATTATCCGTAACTGGATTGCTTTCAAAGTCTTTCAAAATTTGGCCGATTACCCGTAACTGGATTGCTTTCAAAGTCTTTCAAAATTTGGCCGATTACCCGTAACTGGATTGCTTTCAAAGTCTTTGAAAATTTGGCCGATTACCCGTAACTGGATTGCTTTCAAAGTCTTTCAAAATTTGGCCGATTACCCGTCACTGGATTGCTTTCAAAGTCTTTCAGAATTTGGCAGATTACCCGTAACTGGATTGCTTTCAAGGTCTTTCAAAATTTGGCCGATTACCCCTAAATGGATTGCTTTCAAAGTCTTTCAAAATTTGGCCGATTACCCGTAACTGGACTGCTTTCAAAGTCTTTCAAAATTTAGCAGATTACCCGTAACTGGATTGCTTTCAAAGTCTTTCAAAATTTGGCCGAATACCCGTAAATTAATTGCTTTCAATGTCTTTCAAAATTTGGCCGATTACCCGTCACTGGATTGCTTTCAAAGTATTTCAAAATTTGGCCGATTACCCGTAAATGGATTGCTTTCAAAGTCTTTCAAAATTTGGCACATTATCCGTAACTGGATTGCTTTCAATGTCTTTCAAAATTTAGCCGATTACCCGTAACTGGATTGCTTTCAAAGTCTTTCAAAATTTAGCCGATTACCCGTAACTGGATTGCTTTCAAAGTCTTTCTAAATTTGGCAGATTACCCGTAACTGGATTGCTTTCAAAGTCTTTCAAAATTTGGCCGATTACCCGTAGCTGGATTGCTTTCAAAGTCTTTCAAAATTGAGCCGATTACCCGTAACTGGATTGCTTTCAAAGTCTTTCAAAATTTAGCCGATTACCCGTGACTGGATTGCTTTCAAAGTCTTTCAAAATTTGCCACATTATCCGTGACTGGATTGCTTTCAAAGCCTTTGAAAATTTGGCCGATTACCCGTAACTGGATTGCTTTCAAAGTCTTTCAAAATTTGGCCGATTACCCGTAACTGGATTGCTTTCAAAGTCTTTCAAAATTTGGCCGATTACCCGTAACTGGATTGCTTTCAAAGTCTTTCAAAATTTTTCCGATTACCCGTAACTGGATTGCTTTCAAAGTCTTTCAAAATTTAGCAGATTACCCGTAACTGGATTGCTTTCAAAGTCTTTCAAAATTTGGCCGATTACTTGTAAATGGATTGCTTTCGAAGTCTTTCAAAATTTGGGCGATTACCCGTGACTGGATTGCCTTGAAAGTGTTTCAAAATTTAGCCGATTGCCCGTAACTGGATTGCTTTCAAAGTCTTTCAAAATTTGGCCGATTACCCGTAACTGGATTGCTTTCGAAGTCTTTCAAAATTTGGCCGATTACCCGTAACTGGATTGCTTTCAAAGTCTTTCAAAATTTGGCCGATTACCCGTCACTGGATTGCTTTCAAAGTCTTTCAAAATTTGGCCGATTACCCGTCACTGGATTGCTTTCAAAGTCTTTCAGAATTTGGCCGATTACCCGTAACTTGATTGCTTTCAAAGTCTTTCAAAATTTGGCCGATTACCCATAACTTGATTGCTTTCAAAGTCTTTCAAAATTTAGCCGATTACCCGTGACTGGATTGCTTTCAAAGTCTTTCAAAATTTGGCCGAATACCCGTAACTGGATTGCTTTCATAGTCTTTCAAAATTTAGCCGATTACCCGTAACTGGATTGCTTTCAAAGTCTTTCAAAATTTAGCCGATTACCCGTAACTGGATTGCTTTCAAAGTCTTTCAAAATTTAGCCGATTACCCGTATTTGGATTGCTTTCAAAGTCTTTCAAAATTTTTCCGATTACACGTAACTGGATTGCTTTCAAAGTCTTTCAAAATTTAGCAGATTACCCATGACTGGATTGCTTTCAAAGTCTTTCAAAATTTAGCCGATTACCCTTAACTGGATTGCTTTCAAAGTGTTTCAAAATTTTCCCGATTACTCGTAACTGGATTGCTTTCAAAGTCTTTCAAAATTTGGCCGATTACCCGTAACTGGATTGCTTGCAAAGTCCTTCAAAATTTTGCCGATTACCCGTAACTGGATTGCTTTCAAAGTCTTTCAAAATTTAGCCGATTACCCGTGACTGGATTGCTTTCAAAGTCTTTCAAAATTTGCCCGATTACCCGTAACTGGATTGCTTTCAAAGTCTTTCAAAATTTGGCCGATTACCCGTAACTGGATTGCTTTCAAAGTCTTTCAAAATTTGGCCGATTACCCGTCACTGGATTGCTTTGAAAGTCTTTCAAAATTTGGCCGATTACCCGTAACTGAATTGCTTTCAAAGTGTTTCAAAATTTGGCAGATTACCCATAACTGGATTGATTTCAAAGTCTTTCAAAATATGGCCGATTACCCGTAAATGGATTGCTTTCAAAGGCTTTCAAAATTTGCCACATTATCCGTAACTGGATTGCTTTCAAAGTCTTTCAAAATTTGGCCGATTACCCGTAACTGGATTGCTTTCAAAGTCTTTCAAAATTTGGCCGATTACCCGTAACTGGATTGCTTTCAAAGTCTTTCAAAATTTGGCCGATTACCCGTAACTGGATTGCTTTCAAAGTCTTTAAAAATTTTTCCGATTACCCGTAACTGGATTGCTTTCAAAGGCTTTCAAAATTTAGCAGATTACCCGTAACTGGATTGCTTTCAAAGTCTTTCAAAATTTGGCCGATTACTAGTAAGTGGATTGCTTTCGAAGTCTTTCAAAATTTGGCCGATTACCCGTGACTGGATTGCTTTCAAAGTCTTTCAAAATTTAGCCGATTACCAGTAACTGGATTGCTTTCAAAGTCTTTCAAAATTTTCCCGATTACCCGTAACTGGATTGCTTTCAAAGTCTTTCAAAATTTGGCCGATTACCCGTAACCGGATTGCTTTCAAAGTCTTTCAAAATTTGGCCGATTACCCGTAACTGGATTGCTTTCAAAGTCTTTCAAAATTTGGCCGATTACCCGTAACTTGATTGCTTTCAAAGTCTTTCAAAATTTGGCCGATTACCCGTAACTGGATTGCTTTCAAAGTCTTTCAAAATTTAGCCGATTACCCGTAACTGAATTGCTTTCAAAGTCTTTCAAAATTTGGCCGATTACCCGTAATTGGATTTCTTTCAAAGTCTTTCCAAATTTTTCCGATTACACGTAACTGGATTGCTTTCAAAGTCTTTCAAAATTTAGCAGATTACCTGTGACTGGATTGCTTTCAAAGTCTTTCAAAATTTGGCCGAATACCCGTAACTGGATTGCTTTCATAGTCTTTCAAAATTTAGCCGATTACACGTAACTGGATTGCTTTCAAAGTCTTTCAAAATTGAGCCGATTACCCGTAACTGGATTGCTTTCAAAGTCTTTCAAAATTTAGCCGATTACCCGTAATTGGATTGCTTTCAAAGTCTTTCAAAATTTTTCCGATTACACGTAACTGGATTGCTTTCAAAGTCTTTCAAAATTTAGCAGATTACCCATGACTGGATTGCTTTCAAAGTCTTTCAAAATTTAGCCGATTACCCGTAACTGGATTGCTTTCAAAGTCTTTCAAAATTTGCCCGATTACCCGTAACTGGATTGCTTTCAAAGTCTTTCAAAATTTGGCCGATTACCCGTAACTGGATTGCTCTCAAAGTCTTTCAAAATTTGGCCGATTACCCGTAACTGGATTGCTTTCAAAGTCTTTCAAAATTTGGCCGATTACCCGTAGCTGGATTGCTTGCAAAGTCCTTCAAAATTTTGCCGATTACCCGTAACTGGATTGCTTTCAAAGTCTTTCAAAATTTAGCCGATTACCCGTGACTGGATTGCTTTCAAAGTCTTTCAAAATTTGCCCGATTACCCGTAACTGGATTGCTTTCAAAGTCTTTCAAAATTTGGCCGATTACCCGTAACTGGATTGCTTTCAAAGTCTTTCAAAATTTGGCCGATTACCCGTCACTGGATTGCTTTGAAAGTCTTTCAAAATTTGGCCGATTACCCGTAACTGAATTGCTTTCAAAGTCTTTCAAAATTTGGCAGATTACCCATAACTGGATTGATTTCAAAGTCTTTCAAAATTTGGCCGATTACCCGTAACTGGATTGCTTTCAAAGTCTTTCAAAATTTAGCAGATTACCCGTGACTGGATTGCTTTCAAAGTCTTTCAAAATTTGGCCGAATACCCGTAACTGGATTGCTTTCATAGTCTTTCAAAATTTAGCCGATTACCCGTAACTGCTTTGCTTTCAAAGTCTTTCAAAATTTAGCCGATTACCCGTAACTGGATTGCTTTCAAAGTCTTTCAAAATTTAGCCGATTACCCGTAATTGGATTGCTTTCAAAGTCTTTCAAAATTTTTCCGATTACACGTAACTGGATTGCTTTCAAAGTCTTTCAAAATTTAGCAGATTACCCGTGAATGGATTGCTTTCAAAGTCTTTCAAAATTTAGCAGATTACCCGTAACTGGATTGCTTTCAAAGTCTTTCAAAATTTGCCCGATTACCCGTAACTGGATTGCTTTCAAAGTCTTTCAAAATTTGGCCGATTACCCGTAACTGGATTGCTCTCAAAGTCTTTCAAAATTTGGCCGATTACCCGTAACTGGATTGCTTTCAAAGTCTTTCAAAATTTGGCCGATTACCCGTAGCTGGATTGCTTGCAAAGTCCTTCAAAATTTTGCCGATTACCCGTGACTGGATTGCTTTCAAAGTATTTCAAAATTTAGCCGATTACCCGTGACTGGATTGCTTTCAAAGTCTTTCAAAATTTGGCCGATTACCCGTAACTGGATTGCTTTCAAAGTCTTTCAAAATTTGGCCGATTACCCGTAACTGGATTGCTTTCAAAGTCTTTCAAAATTTGGCCGATTACCCGTCACTGGATTGCTTTCAAAGTCTTTCAAAATTTGGCCGATTACCCGTAACTGGATTGCTTTCAAAGTCTCTCAAAATTTAGCCGATTACCCGTAACTGGATTGCTTTCAAAGTCTTTCAAAATTTGGCCGATTACCCGTAAATGGATTGCTTTCAAAGTCTTTCAAAATTTGGCAGATTACCCGTAACTGGATTGCTTTCAAAGTCTTTCAAAACTTGGCAGATTACCCGTAACTGGATTGCTTTCAAAGTCTTTCAAAATTTGGCACATTACCCGTAACTGGATTGCTTTCAAAGTCTTTTAAAATTTGGCCGATTACCCGTAACTGGATTGCTTTCAAAGTCTTTCAAAATTTGGCAGATTACCCGTAACTGGATTGCTTTCAAAGTCTTTCAAAATTTGGCCGATTACCCATAACTGGATTGCTTTCAAAGTCTTTCAAAATTTGGCCGATTACCCGTAACTGGATTACTTTTAAAGTCTTTCAAAATTTGGCAGATTACCCGTAACTGGATCGCTTTCAAAGTCTTTCAAAATTTCGCCGATTACCCGTAACTTTATTGCTTTCAAAGTCTTTCAAAATTTAGCCGATTACCCGTAACTGGATTGCTTTCAAAGTCTTTCTAACTTTGGCCGATTACCCGTAACTGGATTGCTTTCAAAGTCTTTTAAAATTTGGCAGATTACCCGTAACTGGATTGCTTTCAAAGTCTTTCAAAATTTAGCCGATTTCCCGTAACTGGATTGCTTTCAAAGTCTTTCAAAATTTGGCCGATTACCCGTAACTGGATTGCTTTCAAAGTCTTTCCAAATTTGGCCGATTACCCGTAACTGGATTGCTTTCAAAGTCTTTCAAAATTTAGCCGATTACCCGTAACTGGATTGCTTTCAAAGTTTTTCAAAATTTGGCCGATTACCCGTAACTGGATTGCTTTCAAAGTCTTTCAAAATTTGGCCGATTACCCGTTACAGGATTGCTTTCAAAGTCTTTCAAAATTTCGCCGATTACCCGTAACTTTATTGCTTTCAAAGTCTTTCAAAATTTAGCCGATTACCCGTAACTGGATTGCTTTCAAAGTCTTTCAAAATTTGGCCGAGTACCCGTAACTTGATTGCTTTCAAAATCTTTCAAAATTTTGCACATTACCCAAAACTTGATTGCTTTCAAAGTCTTTCAAAATTTGGCCGATTACCCGTAACTTGATTGGTTTCAAAGTCTTTCAAAATTTGGCCCATTACCCGTAACTGGATTGCTTTCAAAGTCTTTCAAAATTTGGCCGATTACCCGTAACTGGATTGCTTTCAAAGTCTTTCAAAATTTGGCCAATTACCCGTAACTGGATTGCTTTCAAAGTCTTTGAAAATTTGGCCGATTACAGGTATCTGGATTGCTTTCAAAGTCTTTCAAATATTGACCGATTACCCGCAACTGGATTGCTTTCAAAGTCTTTCAAAATTTGGCCGATTACGCGTAACGGGAATGCTTTCAAAGTCTTTCAAAATTTTGCAGATTACTAGTAACGGGAAAGCTTTCAAAGTCTTTCAAAATTTGGCCGATTATCCGTAACTGGATTGCTTTCAAAGTCTTTCCAAATTTGGCAGATTACTCGTTACTGGACTGCTTTCAAAATCTTTCAAAATTTGGCCGATTACCCGTAACTGGATTGCTTTCAAAGTCTTTCAAAATTTGGCCGATTACCCGTAACTGGATTGCTTTCAAAGTCTTTCAAAATTTGGCAGATTACCCGTAACTGGATTGCTTTCAAAGTCTTTCAAAATTTGGCATATTATCCATAACTGGATTCCTTTCAAAGTCTTTGAAAATTTTGCACATTACCCGTAACTGGATTCCTTTCAATGTCTTTCAAAATTTGGCCGATTACGCGTAAACGGATTGCTTTCAAAGTCTTTCAAAATTTGGCAGATTACCCGTAACTGGATTGCTTTCAAAGTCTTTCAAAATTTGGCCGATTACCCGTAACTGGATTGCTTTCAAAGTCTTTCAAAATTTGGCAGATTACCCATAACTGGATTGCTTTCAAAGTCTTTCAAAATTTCGCCGATTACCCGTAACTGGATTGCTTTCAAAGTCTTTCAAAATTTGGCCGATTACCCGCAACTGGATTGCTTTCAAAGTCTTTCAAAATTTGGCCGATTACCCGTAACTGGATTGCTTTCAAAGTCTTTCAAAATTTGGCCAATTACCCGTAACTGGATTGCTTTCAAAGTCTTTCAAAATTTGGCCGATTACCCATAACTGGATTGCTTTGAAAGTCTTTCAAAATATGGCAGATTACCCGTAACTGGATTGCTTTCAAAGTCTTTCAAAATTTGGCAGATTACCCGTAACTGGATTGCTTTCAAAGTCTTTCAAAATTTAGCCGATTACCCGTAACTGGATTGCTTTCAAAGTCTTTCAAAATTTAGCCGATTACCCGTAACTGGATAGCTTTCAAAGTCTTTCAAAATTTGGCCGATTACCCGTAACTGGATTGCTTTCAAAGTCTTTCAAAATTTGGCACATTACCCGTAACTGGATTGCTTTCAAAGTCTTTCAAAATTTGGCCGATTACCCGTAACTGGATTGCTTTCAAAGTCTTTCAAAATTTAGCCGATTACCCGTAACTGGATTGCTCTCAAAGTCTTTCAAAATTTGCAGACATCCCGTAACGGGATTGCTTTCAAAGTCTTTCAAAATTTAGCCGATTACCCGTAACTGGATTGCTTTCAGAGTCTTTCAAAATTTAGCATATTACCCGTAACTGGATTGCTTTCAAAGTCTTTCAAAATTTGGCCGATTACCCGTAACTGGATTGCTTTCAAAGTCTTTCAAAATTTGGCACATTTTCCGTAACTTCATTGCTTTCAAAGTCTTTCAAAATTTGGCCGATTACCCGTAACTTTATTGCTTTCAAAGTCTTTCAAAATTTAGCCGATTACCCGTAACTGGATTGCTTTCAAAGTCTTTCAAAATATGGCCGATTACGGGTAACTTGATTGCTTTCAAAATCTTTCAAAATTTTGCACATTCCCATAAACTTGATTGCTTTCAAAGTCTTTCATAATTTGGCCGATTACCCGTAACTTGATTGCTTTCAAAGTCTTTCAAAATTTGGCCCATTACCCGTAACTGGATTGCTTTCAAAGTCTTTCAAAATTTGGCCGATTACCCGTAACTGGATTGCTTTCAAAGTCTTTCAAAATTTGGCCGATTACCCGTAACTGGATTGCTTTCAAAGTCTTTGAAAATTTGGCCGATTACAGGTAACTGGATTGCTTTCAAAGTCTTTCAAAATTTAGCCGATTACCCGTAAATGGATTGCTTTCAAAGTCTTTGAAAATTTTGCCGATTACAGGTAACTGGATTGCTTTCAAAGTCTTTCAAAATTTAGAAGATTACCCGTAACTGGATTGCTTTCAAAGTCTTTCAAAATTTGGCAGATTACTCGTAACGGGAATGCTTTCAAAGTCTTTCAAAATTTGGCCTATTATCCGTAAATGGATTGCTTTCAAAGTCTTTCCAAATTTGGCAGATTACTCGTTACTGGACTGCTTTCAAAGTCTTTCAAAATTTAGCAGCTTACCCGTAACTGGATTGCTTTCAAAGTCTTTCAAAATTTGGACGATTACCCGTAACTGGATTGCTTTCAAAGTCTTTCAAAATTTGGCAGATTACCCGTAACTGGATTGCTTTCAAAGTCTTTCAAAATTTGGCATATTATCCATAACTGGATTCCTTTCAAAGTCGTTGAAAATTTTAGCACATTACACTTAAATGGATTGCTTTCAATGTCTTTCAAAATTTGGCCGATTACGCGTAAACGAATTGCTTTCAAAGTCTTTCAAAATTTGGCCGATTACACGTAACTGGAATGCTTTCAAAGTCTTTCAAAATTTGGCTTATTACCCGTAACTGGATTGCTTTCAAAGTCTTTCAAAATTTGGCCGATTACCCGTAACTGGATTGCATTCAAAGTTTTTCAAAATTTAGCCGATTACCCGTTAGTGGATTGCTTTCAAAGTCTTTCAAAATTTAGCCGATTACCCGTTACAGGATTGCTTTCAAAGTCTTTCAAAATTTCGCCGATTACCCGTAACTTTATTGCTTTCAAAGTCTTTCAAAATTTGGCAGATTACCCGTAACTGGATTGCTTTCAAAGTCTTTCAAAATTTGGCAGATTACCCGTAACTTGATTGCTTTCAAAATCTTTCAAAATTTTGCACATTACCCAAAACTTGATTGCTTTCAAAGTCTTTCAAAATTTAGCCGATTACCCGTAACTTGATTGCTTTCAAAGTCTTTCAAAATTTGGCCCATTACCCGTAACTGGATTGCTTTCAAAGTCTTTCAAAATTTGGCCGATTACCCGTAACTGGATTGCTTTCAAAGTCTTTCAAAATTTGGCCGATTACCCGTAACTGGATTGCTTTCAAAGTCTTTCAAAATTTCGCCGATTACAGGTAACTGGATTGCTTTCAAAGTCTTTCAAAATTTGGCCGATTCCCCGTAACTGGATTGCTTTCAAAGTCTTTCAAAATTTGGCCGATTACCCGTAACTGGATTGCTTTCAAAGTCTTTCAAAATTTGGCCGATTACCCATAACTGGATTGCTTTCAAAGTCTTTCAAAATTTGGCCGATTACCGGTAAGTGGATTGCTTTCAAAGTCTTTCAAAATTTGGCCGATAACCCGTAACTGGATTGCTTTCAAAGTCTTTCAAAATTTGGCCGATTACCCGTAACTGGATTGCTTTCAAAGTCTTTCAAAATTAGGCCGATTACCCGTAACTGGATTGCATTGAAAGTCTTTCAAAATATGGCCGATTACCCGTAACTGGATTGCTCTCAAAGTCTTTCAAAATTTGGCCGATTACCCGTAACTGGATTGCTTTCAAAGTCTTTTAAAATTTGGCAGATTACCCGTAACTGGATTGCATTCAAAGTCTTTCAAAATTTAGCCGATTACCCGTTACTGGATTGCTTTCAAAGTCTTTCAAAATTTAGCCGATTCCCCGTAATTGGATTGCTTTCAAAGTCTTTCAAAATTTGGCCGATTACCCGTAACTTGATTGCTTTCAAAGTCTTTCAAAATTTTGCACATTACCCGCAACTTGATTGCTTTCAAAGTCTTTCAAAATTTGGCCGATTACCCGTAACTGGATTGCTTTCAAAGTCTTTCAAAATTTGGCCGATTACCCATAACTGGATTGCTTTCAAGGTCTTTCAAAATGTGGCCGATTACCCGTAACTGGATTGCTTTCAAAGTCTTTCAAAATTTGGCAGATTACCCGTAAATGGATTGCTTTCAAAGTCTTTCAAAATTTGCCACATTATCCGTAACTGGATTGCTTTCAAAGTCTTTCAAAATTTGGCCGATTACCCGTAACTGGATTGCTTTCAAAGTCTTTCAAAATTTGGCCGATTACCCGTAACTGGATTGCTTTCAAAGTCTTTCAAAATTTGGCCGATTACCCGTAACTGGATTGCTTTCTAAGTCTTTCAAAATTTAGCTGATTACCCGTGACTGGATTGCTTTCAAAGTCTTTCAAAATTTAGCCGATTACCCGTAACTGAATTGCTTTCAAAGTCTTTCAAAATTTGGCCGATTACCCGTAACTGGATTGCTTTCAAAGTCTTTCAAATTTTGGCCGATTACCCGTAACTGGATTGCTTTAAAAGTCTTTCAAAATTTGGCCGATTACCCGTAACTGGATTGCTTTCAAAGTCTTTCAAAATTTGGCCGATTACCCGTAACTTGATTGCTTTCAAAGTCTTTCAAAATTTGGCCGATTACCCGTAACTGGATTGCTTTCAAAGTCTTTCAAAATTTGGCCGATTACCCGTCACTGGATTGCTTTCAAAGTCTTTCAAAATTTGGCACATTATCCGTAACTGGATTGCTTTCAAAGTCTTTCAAAATTTGGCCGATTACCCGTAACTGGATTGGTTTCAAAGTCTTTCAAACTTTGGCTGATTACCCGTAACTGGATTGCTTTCAAAGTCTTTCAAAAGTTAGCCGATTACCCGTAACTGGATTGCTTTCAAAGTCTTTCAAAATTTAGCAGATTACCCGTGACTGGATTGCTTTCAAAGTCTTTCAAAATTTGGCAGATTACCCGTAACTGGATTGCATTCAAAGTCTTTCAAAATTTGGCAGATTACCCGTAACAGGATTGCTTTCAAAGTCTTTCAAAATTTGGCCGATTACCCGTAACTGGATTGCTTTCAAAGTCTTTCAAAATTTTGCCGATTACCCGTAACTGGATTGCTTTCAAAGTCTTTCAAAATTTAGCCGATTACCCGTAACTGGATTGCTTTCAAAGTCTTTCAAAATTTGGCCGATTACCCGTAACTGGATTGCTTTCAAAATCATTCAAAATTTGGCCGATTACCCGTGACTGGATTGGTTTGAAAGTCTTTCAAAATTTAGCCGAGTACCCGTAACTGGATTGCTTTCAAAGTCTTTCAGAATTTGGCAGATTCCCCGTAACTGGATTGCCTTCAAAGTCTTTCAAAATTTTTCCGATTACCCGTAACTTGATTGCTTTCAAAGTCTTTCAAAATTTGGCCGATTACCCGTAACTGGATTGCTCTCAAAGTCTTTCAAAATTTACAGATTACCCGTAAATGGATTGCTTTCAAAGTCTTTCAAAATTTGGCACATGATCCGTAACTGGATTGCTTTCAAAGTCTTTCAAAATTTGACCGATTACCCGTAACTGGATTGCTTTCAAAGTCTTTCAAACTTTGGCTGATTACCCGTAACTGGATTGCTTTCAAAGTCTTT
>JAECUM010090886.1:0-18485 GCA_016617855.1 Megalonaias nervosa
AATTTAGCCGATTACCCGTAACTGGATTGCTTTCAAAGTCTTTCAAAATTTTGCAGATCACCCGTAAATGGATTGCTTTCAAAGTCTTTCAAAATTTGGCACATGATCCGTAACTGGATTGCTTTCAAAGTCTTTCAAAATTTGACCGATTACCCGTAAGTGGATTGCTTTCAAAGTCTTTCAAACTTTGGCTGATTACCCGTAACTGGATTGCTTTCAAAGTCTTTCAAAATTTAGCCGATTACCCGTAACTGGATTGCTTTCAAAGTCTTTCAAAATTTAGCCGATTACCCGTAACTGGATTGCTTTCAAAGTCTTTCAAAATTTTTCCGATTACACGTAACTGGATTGCTTTCAGAGTCTTTCAAAATTTAGCAGATTACCCGTGACTGGATTGCTTTCAAAGTCTTTCAAAATTTGGCCGATTACCCGTAACTGGATTGCTTTCAAAGTCTTTCAAAATTTGGCAGATTACCCGTAACTGGATTGCTTTCAAAGTCTTTCAAAATTTGGTAGATTACCCGTAACTGGATTGCTTTCAAAGTCTTTCAAAATTTGGCCGATTACCCGTAACTGGATTGCTCTCAAAATCTTTCAAAATTTGGCCGATTACCCGTAACTGGATAACTTTCAAAGTCTTTCAAAATTGGGCCGATTACCCGTAACTGGATTCCTTTCAAAGTCTTTCAAAATTTGGCCGATTACCCGTAACTGGATTGCTTTCAAAGTCTTTCAAAATTTGGCCGATTACCTGTAACTGGATTGCTTTCAAAGTCTTTCAAAATTTGGCAGATTACCCGTAACTGGATTGCTTTCAAAGTCTTTCAAAATTTGGCAGATTACCCGTAACTGGATTGCTTTCAAAGTCTTTCAAAATTTGGCCGATTACCCATAACTGGATTGCTTTCAAAGTCTTTCAAAATCTGGCCGATTACCCGTAACTGGATTGCTTTCAAAGTCTTTCAAAATTTGGCAGATTACCCGTAACTGGATTGCTTTCAAAGTCTTTCAAAATTTGGCCGATTACCCGTAACTGGAGTGCTTCCAAAGTCTTTCAAAATCTGACCGATTACCCGTAACTTGATTGCTTTCAAAGTCTTTCAAAATTTGGCCGATTACCCGTAACTGGATTGCTTTTAAAGTCTTTCAAAATTAGGCAGATTACCCGTAACTGGATTGCTTTCAAAGTCTTTCAAAATTTGGCCGATTACCCGTAACTGGATTGCTTTCAAAGTCTTTCAAAATTTGGCCGATTACCCGTTACTGGATTGCTTTCAAAGTCTTTCAAAATTTGGCTGATTACCCGTAACTGGATTGCTTTCAAAGTCTTTCAAAATTTGGCCGATTTCCCGTGACTGGATTGCTTTCAAAGTCTTTCAAAATTGGGCCGATTACCCGTAACTGGATTGCTTTCAAAGTCTTTCAAAATTTGGCAGAATACCCGTAACTGGATTGCTTTCAAAGTCTTTCAAAATTTGGCAGATTACCCGTAACTGGATTGCTTTCAAAGCCTTTCAATATTTGGCCGATTACCAGTAACTGGATTGCTTTCAAAGTCTTTCAAAATTTGGCAGATTACCCATACTTGGATTGCATTCAAACTCTTTCAAAATTTGGCCGATTACCCTTAACTGGATTGCTTTCAAAGTCTTTCAAAATTGGGCCGATTACCCGTAACTGGATTGCTTTCAAAGTCTTTCAAAATTTGGCCGATTACCCGTAACTGGATTGCTTTGAAAGTCTTTCAAAATTTGGCCGATTACCCGTAACTTGATTGCTTTCAAAGTCTTTCAAAATTTGGCCGATTACCCATAACTGGATTGCTTTCAAAGTCTTTCAAAATTTGGCCGATTACCCGTAACTGGATTGCTTTCAAAGTCTTTCAAAATTTGGCCGATCACCCGTGACTGGAGTGCTTCCAAAGTCTTTCAAAATCTGACCGATTACCCGTAACTTGATTGCTTTCAAAGTCTTTCAAAATATGGCCGATTACACGTAACTGGATTGCTTTCAAAGTCTTTCAAAATTTAGCCGATTACCCGTAACTGGATTGCTTTCAAAGTCCTTCAAAATTTGGCAGATTACCCGTAACTGGATTGCTTTCAAAGTCTTTCAAAATTTGGCCGATTACTCGTAACTGGATTGCTTTCAAAATCTTTGAAAATTTAGCAGATTACCCGTAACTGGATTGCTTTCAAAGTCTTTCAAAATTTGGCCAATTACCCGTAACTGGATTGCTTTCAAAGTCTTTCAAAATTTGGCAGATAACCCATACTTGGATTGCTTTCAAAGTCTTTCAAAATTTGGCCGATTACCCGTAACTGGATTGCTTTCAAAGTCTTTCAAAATTTGGCCGATTACCCGTAACTGGATTGCTTTCAAAGTCTTTCAAAATTTGGCCGATTACCCATAACTGGATTGCTTTCAAAGTCTTTCAAAATTTGACCGATTACCCGTAACTGGATTGCTTTCAAAGTCTTTCAAAATTTGGCCGATTACCCATAACTGGATTGCTTTGAACGTCTTTCAAAATTTGGCCGATTACCCGTAACTGGATTGCTTTCAAAGTCTTTCAAAATTTGGCAGATTACCCGTAACTGGATTGCTTTCAAAGTCTTTCAAAATTTGGCCGATTACCCGTAACTGGATTGCTTTCAAAGTCTTTCAAAATTTGGCCGATTACCCGTAGCTGGATTGCTTTCAAAGTCTTTCAAAATTTGGCCGATTACCCGTAACTGGATTGCTTTCAAAGTATTTCAAAATTTGGCCGATTACCCGTAAATGGATTGCTTTCAAAGTCTTTCAAAATTTGGCACATTATCCGTAACTGGATTGCTTTCAAAGTCTTTCAAAATTTGGCCGATTACCCGTAACTGGATTGCTTTCAAAGTCTTTCAAAATTTGGCCGATTACACGTAACTGGATTACTTTCAAAGTCTTTCAAAATTTGGCCGATTACCCGTAACTGTATTGCTTTCAAAGTCTTTCAAAATTTGGCAGATTACCCGTAACTGGATTGCTTTCAAAGTCTTTCAAAATTTGGCAGATTACCTGTAACTGGATTGCTTTCAAAGTCTTTCAAAATTTGGCCGATTACCCGTAACTGGATTGCTTTCAAAATCTTTCAAAATTTGGCCGATTACCCGTAACTGGATTGCTTTCAAAGTCTTTCAAAATTTGCCCGATTACCCGTAACTGGATTGCTTTCAAAGTCTTTCAAAATTTGGCCGATAACCCGTAACTGGATTGCTTTCAAAGTCTTTCACAATTTGGCCGATTACCCGTAACTGGATTGCTTTCAAAGTCTTTCAAAATTTAGCCGATTACCCGTAACTGGATTGCTTTCAAAGTCTTTCAAAATTTGGCCAATTACCCGTAACTGGATTGCTTTCAAAGTCTTTCAAAATTTGGCCGATTACACGTAACTGGATTGCTTTCAAAGTCTTTCAAAATTTGGCCGATTACCCGTAACTGGATTGCTTTCAAAGTCTTTCAAAATTTGGCCGATTACCCGTAACTGGATTGCTTTCAAAGTCTTTCAAAGTTTGGCCGATTACCCGTAACTGGATTGCTTTCAAAGTCTTTCAAAATTTGGCCGATTACCAGTAACTGGATTGCTTTCAAAGTCTTTTAAAATTTGGCAGATTCCCCGTAACTTAATTGCTTTCAAAGTCTTTCAAAATTTGGCAGATTACCCATAACTGGATTGCTTTGAAAGTCTTTCAAAATTTGGCCGATTACCCATAACTGGATTGCTTTCAAAGTTTTTGAAAATTTGGCCGATGATTAGTAAATGGATTGCTTTCAAAGTCTTTCAAAATTTAGCCGATTACCCGTAACTGGATTGCTTTCAAAGTCTTTCAAAATCTGGCAGATTACCCGTAACTGGATTGCTTTCAAAGTCTTTCAAAATTTGGCAGATTACCCGTAACTGGATTGCTTTCAAAGTCTTTCAAAATTTGGCCGATTACCCATAACTGGATTGCTTTCAAAGTCTTTCAAAATTTGGCCGATTACCCATAACTGGATTGCTTTCAAAGTCTTTCAAAATTTGGTCGATTACCCGTAACTGGATTGCTTTCAAAGTCTTTCAAAATTTGGCCGATTACCCGTAACTGGATTCCTTCCAAAGTCTTTCAAAATCTGACCGATTACGCGTAACTGGATTGCTTTCAAAGTCTTTCAAAATTTGGAAGTTACCCGTAACTGGATTGCTTTCAAAGTCTTTCAAAATTTGGCCGATTACCCGTCACTGGATTGCTTTCAAAGTCTTTCAAAATTTGGCCGATTACCCGTAACTGGATTGCTTTCAAAGTCTTTCAAAATTTGGCCGATTACCCATAACTGGATTGCTTTCAAAGTCTTTCAAAATTTTTCCGCTAACCTGTAACTGAATTGCTTTCAAAGTCTTTCAAAATTTGGCCGATTACCCATAACTGGATTGATTTCAAAGTCTTTCAAAAGTTGGCCGATTACTCGTAACTGGATTGCTTTCAAAGTCTTTCAAAATTTGGCCGATTACCCGTAACTGGATTGCTTTCAAAGTCTTTCAAAATTTGGCCGATTACCCGTAGCTGGATTGCGTTCAAAGTCTTTCAAAATTTGGCCGATTACCCGTAACTGGATTGCTTTCAAAGTCTTTCAAAATTTAGCCGATTACCCATAACTGGATTGATTTCAAAGTCTTTCAAAATTTGGCCGATTACCCGTAACTGGATTCCTTCCAAAGTCTTTCAAAATCTGACCGATTACGCGTAACTGGATTGCTTTCAAAGTCTTTCAAAATTTGGAAGTTACCCGTAACTGGATTGCTTTCAAAGTCTTTCAAAATTTGGCCGATTACCCGTCACTGGATTGCTTTCAAAGTCTTTCAAAATTTGGCCGATTACCCGTAACTGGATTGCTTTCAAAGTCTTTCAAAATTTGGCCGATTACCCATAACTGGATTGCTTTCAAAGTCTTTCAAAATTTTTCCGATTACCTGTAACTGAATTGCTTTCAAAGTCTTTCAAAATTTGGCCGATTACCCATAACTGGATTGATTTCAAAGTCTTTCAAAAGTTGGCCGATTACTCGTAACTGGATTGCTTTCAAAGTCTTTCAAAATTTGGCCGATTACCCGTAACTGGATTGCTTTGAAAGTCTTTCAAAATTTGGCCGATTACCCGTAACTGGATTGCTTTCAAAGTCTTTCAAAATTTAGCCGATTACCCGTAACTGGATTGCTTTCAAAGTCTTTCTAAATTTGGCCGATTACCCGTAACTGGATTGCTTTCAAAGTCTTTCAAAATTTGGCAGATTACCCGTGACTGGATTGCTTTCAAAGTCTTTCTAAATTTGGCCGATTACCCGTAACTGGATTGCTTTCAAAGTCTTCTAAATTTGCCGATTACCCGTAAATGGATTGCTTTCAAAGTCTTTCAAAATTTGGCAGATTACCCGTAACTGGATTGCTTTCAAAGTCTTTCAAAATTTGACCGATTACCCGTAACTGGATTGCTTTCAAAGTCTTTCAAAATTTGGCAGATTACCCGTAACTGGATTGCTTTCAAAGTCTTTCAAAATTTAGCAGATTACCAGTAACTGGATTGCTTTCAAAGTCTTTCAAAATTTGGCAGATTACGCGTAACTGGATTGCTTTCAAAGTCTTTCAAAATTTAGCCGATTACCCGTAACTGGATTGCTTTGAAAGTCTTTCAAAATTTAGCAGATTACCAGTAACTGGATGGCTTTCAAAGTCTTTCAAAATTTGTCAGATTACCCGTAACTGGATTGCTTTCAAAGTCTTTCAAAATTTAGTCGATTACCCGTAACTGGATTGCTTTCAAAGTCTTTCAAAATTTAGCAGATTACTAGTAACTGGATTGCTTGCAAAGTCTTTCAAAATTTGGCCGATTACCCGTAACTGGATTGCTTTCAAAGTCTTTCAAAATTTGGCCGATTACCCGTAACTGGATTGCTTTCAAAGTCTTTCAAAATTTGGCCGATTACCCGTAACTGGATTGCTTTCAAAGTTTTTCAAAATTTAGCAGATTACCAGTAACTGGATGCCTTTCAAAGTCTTTCAAAATTTGGCAGATTACCCGTAACTGGATTGCTTTCAAAGGCTTTCAAAATTTAGCCGATTACCCATAACTGGATTGCTTTCAAAGTCTTTGAAAATTTAGCAGATTACCAGTAACTGGATTGCTTTCAAAGTCTTTCAAAATTTGGCAGATTACCCGTAACTGGATTGCTATCAAAGTCTTTCAAAATTTAGCCGATTACCCGTAACTGGATTGCTTTCAAAGCCTTTCAAAATTTGGCCGATAACCCGTAACTGGATTGCTTTCAAAGTCTTTCAAAATTTGATCGATTACCCGTAACTGGATTGCTTTCAAAGTTTTTCAAAATTTGGCCGATTACCCGTAACTGGATTGCTTTCAAAGTCTTTCAAAATTTAGCAGATTACCAGTAACTCGATTGCCTTCAAAGTCTTTCAAAATTTGTCAGATTACCCGTAACTGGATTGCTTTCAAAGTCTTTCAAAATTTGACCGATTACCCGTCACTGGATTGCTCTCAAAGTCTTTCAAAATTTGGCCGATTACCCGTAACTGGATTGCTTTCAAAGTCTTTCAAAATTTGGCTGATTACCCGTAGCTGGATTGCTTTCAAAGTCTTTCAAAATTTGGCAGATTACCCGTGACTGGATTGCTTTCAAAGTCTTTCAAAATTTAGCCGATTACCCGTAACTGGATTGCTTTGAAAGTCTTTCAAAATTTTTCCGATTACCCGTAACTGGATTGCTTTCAAAGTCTTTCAAAATTTGGCCGATTACCCGTAACTGGATTGCTTTCAAAGTCTTTCAAAATTTGGCCGATTACCCGTAAATGGATTGCTTTCAAAGTCTTTCAAAATTTAGCAGATTACCCGTAACTGGATTACTTTCAAAGTCTTTCAAAATTTGACCGATTACCAGTAACTGGATTGCTTTCAAAGTCTTTCAAAATTTGGCAGATTACACGTAACAGGATTGCTTTCAAAGTCTTTCAAAATTTGGCAGATTACCCGTAACTGGACTGCTTTCAAAGTCTTTCAAAATTTGGCCGATTACCCGTAACTGGATTGCTTTCAAAGTCTTTCAAAATTTGGCCGATTACCCGTAACTGGATTGCTTTCAAAGTCTTTCAAAATTTGGCTGATTACCCGTAACTGGATTGCTTTCAAAGTCTTTCAAAATTTAGCAGATTACCCGTAACTGGATTGCTTTCAAAGTCTTTCAAAATTTGCCCGATTACCCGTAACTGGATTGCTTTCAAAGTCTTTCAAAATTTGGCCGATAACCCGTAACTGGATTGCTTTCAAAGTCTTTCACAATTTGGCCGATTACCCGTAACTGGATTGCTTTCAAAGTCTTTCAAAATTTGGCCGATTACCCGTAACTGGATTGCTTTCAAAGTCTTTCACAATTTCGCCGATTACCCGTAACTGGATTGCTTTCAAAGTCTTTCAAAATTTAGCCGATTACCCGTAACTGGATTGCTTTCAAAGTCTCTCAAAATTTGGCCGATTACCCGTAACTGGAATGCTTTCAAAGTCTTTGAAAATTTCGCAGATTACCCGTAACTGGATTGCTTTCAAAGTCTTTTAAAATTTGGCAGATTTCCCGTAAATGGATTGCTTTCAAAGTCTTTCAAAATTTAGCAGATTACCCGTAAATGGATTGCTTTCAAAGTCTTTCAAAATTTGGCCGATTACCCGTAACTGGATTGCTTTCAAAGTCTTTCAAAATTTAGCCGATTACGCGTAACTGGATTGCTTTCAAAGTCTCTCAAAATTTGGCCGATTACCCGTAACTGGAATGCTTTCAAAGTCTTTGAAAATTTCGCAGATTACCCGTAACTGGATTGCTTTCAAAGTCTTTTAAAATTTGGTAGATTTCCCGTAAATGGATTGCTTTCAAAGTCTTTAAAAATTTAGCAGATTACCCGTAAATTGATTGCTTTCAAAGTCTTTCAAAATTTGGCCGATTACCCGTAACTGGATTGCTTTCAAAGGCTTTCAAAATTTAGGCGATTACGCGTAACTGGATTGCTTTCAAAGTCTTTCAAAATTTAGCAGATTACCAGTAACTGGATTGCTTTCAAAGTCTTTCAAAATTTAGGAGATTACCAGTAACTGGATTGCTTTCAAAGTCTTTCAAAATTTGACCGATTACCCGTAACTGGATTGCTTTCAAAGTCTTTCAAAATTTGGCCGATTACCCGTAACTGGATTGCTTTCAGAGTTTTTCAAAATTTAGCAGATTACCAGTAACTGGATGGCTTTCAAAGTCTTTCAAAATTTGGCCGATTACCCGTAAATATATTGCTTTCAAAGTCTTTGAAAATTTAGCCGATTACCCGTAACTGGATTGCTTTCAAAGTCTTTCAAAGTTTAGCAGATTACCAGTAACTGGATTGCTTTCAAAGTCTTTCAAAATTTGGCCGATTACCCGTAACTGGATTGCTTTCAAAGTCTTTCAAAATTTAGCCGATTACCCGTAACTGGATTGCTTTCAAAGTCTTTCAAAATTTGGCAGATTACCCGTAACTGGATTGCTTTCAAAGTCTTTCAAAATTTGGCCGATTACCCGTAACTGGATTGCTTTCAAAGTCTTTCAAAATTTGGCCGATTACCCGTAACTGGATTGCTTTCAAAGTCTTTCAAAATTTAGCAGATTACCAGTAACTCGATTGCTTTCAAAGTCTTTCAAAATTTGGCAGGATACCCGTAACTGGATTGCTTTCAACGTCTTTCAAAATTTGGCAGATTACCCTTAACTGGATTGCTTTCAAAGTCTTTCAAAATTTGGCAGATTACCCGTAACTGGATTGCTTTCAAAGTCTTTCAAAATTTGGCACATTATCCGTAACTGGATTGCTTTGAAAGTCTTTCAAAATTTGGCCGATTACCCGTAACTGGATTGCTTTCAAAGTCTTTCAAAATTTGGCCGATTACCCGTAACTGGATTGCTTTCAAAGTCTTTCAAAATTTGGCAGATTACCCGTAACTGGATTGCTTTCAAAGTCTTTCAAACTTTGTCAGATTACCCGTAACTGGATTGCTTTCAAAGTCTTTCAAAATTTGGCCGATTACACGTAACTGGATTGCTTTCAAAGTCTTTCAAAATTTGGCCGATTACCCGTAACTGGATTGCTTTCAAAGTCTTTCAAAATTTGGCCGATTACCCGTAGCTGGATTGCTTTCAAAGTCTTTCAAAATTTGGCCGATTACCCGTAACTGGATTGCTTTCAAAGTCTTTCAAAATTTGGCAGATTACCCGTAACTGGATTGCTTTCAAAGTCTTTCACAATTTGGCAGATTACCCGTAGCTGGATTGCTTTCAAAGTCTTTCAAAATTTGGCAGATTACCCGTAACTGGATTGCTTTCAAAGTCTTTCAAAATTTAGCCGATTACCCGTAACTGGATTGCTTTCAAAGTCTTTCAAAATTTGGCAGATTACCCGTAACTGGATTGCTTTCAAAGTCTTTCAAAATTTGGCCGATTACCCGTAACTGGATTGCTTTCAAAGTCTTTCAAAATTTCGCCGATTACCCGTAACTGGATTGCTTTCAAAGTCTTTCAAAATTTGGCCGATTACCCGTAACCGGATTGCTTTCAAAGTCTTTCAAATTTTAGCCGATTGCCCGTAACTGGATTGCTTTCAAAGTGTTTCAAAATTTAGCAGATTACCCGTAACTGGATTGCTTTCAAAGTCTTTCAAAATTTGGCCGATTTCCCGTAACTGGAGTGCTTCCAAAGTCTTTCAAAATCTGACCGATTACCCGTAACTTGATTGCTTTCAAAGTCTTTCAAAATTTGGCCGATTACCCGTAACTGGATTGCTTTTAAAGTCTTTCAAAATTAGGCAGATTACCCGTAACTGGATTGCTTTCAAAGTCTTTCAAAATTTGGCAGATTACCTGTAACTGGATTGCTTTCAAAGTCTTTCAAAATTTGGCCGATTACCCGTAACTGGATTGCTTTCAAAATCTTTCAAAATTTGGCCGATTACCCGTAACTGGATTGCTTTCAAAGTCTTTCAAAATTTGGCAGATTACCCGTAACTGGATTGCTTTCAAAGTCTTTCAAAATTTAGCCGATTGCCCGTAACTGGATTGCTTTCAAAGTCTTTCAAACTTTGGCCGATTACCCGTAACTGGATTGCTTTCAAAGTCTTTCAAAATTTCGACGATTACCCGTAACTGGATTGCTTTCAAAGTCTTTCAAAATTAGGCCGATTACCCGTAACCGGATTGCTTTCAAAGTCTTTCAAATTTTAGCCGATTACCCGTAAATGGATTGCTTTCAAAGTCTTTCAAAATTTAGAAGATTACCCGTAACCGGATTGCTTTCAAAGTCTTTCAAAATTTGGCAGATTACCCGTAAATGGATTGCTTTCAAAGTCTTTCAAAATTTAGCCGATTACCCGTAACTGGATTGCTTTCAAAGTCTTTCAAAATTTGGCAGATTACCCGTACCTGGATTGCTTTCAAAGTCTTTCAAAATTTAGCCGATTACCCGTAACTGGATTGCTTTCAAAGTCTTTCAAAATTTAGCCGATTACCCGTAACTGGATTGCTTTCAAAGTTTTTCAAAATTTGGCCGATTACCATTAACTGGATTGCTTTCAAAGTCTTTCAAAATTTGGCAGATTACCCGTAACTGGATTGCTTTCAAAGTCTTTCAAAATTTAGCCGATTACCCCTAACTGGATTGCTTTCAAATTCTTTCAAAATTTGGCAGATTACCCGTAACTGGATTGCTTTCAAAGTCTTTCACAATTTGGCCGATTACCCGTAGCTGGATTGCTTTCAAAGTCTTTCAAAATTTGGCCAATTACCCGTAACTGGATTGCTTTCAAAGTCTTTCAAAATTTGGCCGATTACCCGTAACTTGATTGCTTTCAAAGTCTTTCAAAATTTGGCCGATTACCCGTCACTGGATTGCTTTCAAAGTCTTTCAAAATTTGGCCGATAACCCGTAACTGGATTGCTTTCAAAGTCTTTCAAAATTTGGCAGATTACCCATAACTGGACTGCTTTCAAAGTCTTTCAAAATTTGGCCGATTACCCGTAAATAGATTGCTTTCAAAGTCTTTCAAAATTTGCCACATTATCCGTAACTGGATTGCTTTCAAAGTCTTTCAAAATTTGGCCGATTACCCGTAACTGGATTGCTTTCAAGGTCTTTCAAAATTTGGAAGTTACCCGTAACTGGATTGCTTTCAAAGTCTTTCAAAATTTAGCCGATTACCCGTAACTGGATTGCTTTCAAAGTCTTTGAAAATTGAGCCGATTACCCGTAACTGGATTGCTTTCAAAGTCTTTCAAAATTTAGCAGATTACCCGTAACTGGATTGCTTTCAAAGTCTTTCAAAATTTGGCCGATAACTAGTAAATGGATTGCTTTCGAAGTCTTTCAAAATTTGTCCGATCACCCGTGACTTGATTGCCTTGAAAGTCTTTCAAAATTTAGCCGATTACCCGTAACTGGATTGCTTTCAAAGTCTTTCAAAATTTGGCCGATTACCCGTAACTGGACTGCTTTCAAAGTGTTTCAAAATTTGGCCGATTACCCGTAACTGGATTGCTTTCAGTCTTTCAAAATTTGTCCGATTACCCGTAACTGGATTGCTTTCAATGTCTTGCAAAATTTGGCAGATTACCCGTATCTTGATTGCTTTCAAAGTCTTTCAAAATTTGGCAGATTACCCGTAACTGTATTGCTTTCAAAGTCTTTCAATATTTGGCAGATTACCCGTAACTGGATTGCTTTCAAAGTCTTTCACAATTTGGCCGATTACCCGTAACTGGATTGCTTTCAAAGTCTTTCAAAATTTGGCCGATTACCCGTAACTGGATTGCTTTCAAAGTCTTTCAAAATTTGGCCGATTACCCGTAACTTGATTGCTTTCAAAGTCTTTCAAAATTTGGCAGATTACCCGTAACTGGATTGCTTTCAAAGTCTTTCAAAATTTCGCCGATTACCCGTAACTGGATTACTTTCAAAGTCTTTCAAAATTTGGCCGATTACCCGTGACTGGATTGCTTTCAAAGTCTTTCAAAATTTAGCCGATTACCCGTAACTGGATTGCTTTCAAAGTCTTTCAAAATTTAGCCGATTACCCGTAACTGGATTGCTTTCAAAGTCTTTCAAAATTTGACAGATTATACGTAACTGGATTGCTTTCAAAGTCTTTCAAAATTTGGCAGATTACCCGTGACTGGATTGCTTTCAAAGTCTTTCAAAATTTGGCACATTATCCGTAACTGGATTGCTTTCAAAGTCTTTCAAAATTTGGCAGATTACCCGTAACTGGATTGCTTTCAAAGTCTTTCAAAATTTGGCAGATTACCCGTAACTGGATTGCTTTCAAAGTCTTTCAAAATTTAGCCGATTACCCGTAACTGGATTGCTTTCAAAGTCTTTCAAAATTTAGCCGATTACCCGTAACTGGATTGCTTTCAAAGTCTTTCAAAATTTAGCCGATTACCCGTAACTGGATTGCTTTCAAAGTCTTTCAAAATTTGGCATTCAAAGATTACCCGTAACTGGATTGCTTTCAAAGACTTTCAAAATTTGGCAGATTACCCGTAAATGGATTGCATTCAAAGTCTTTCAAAATTTGGCACATTATCCATAACTGGATTACTTTCAAAGTCTTTCAAAATTTGGCCGATTACCCGTAACTGGATTGCTTTCAAAGTCTTTCAAAATTTGGCCGATTACCCGTAACTGGATTGCTTTCAAAGTCTTTCAAAATTTGGCCGATTACCCGTAACTGGATTGCTTTCAAAGTCTTTCAAAATTTAGCCGATTACCCGTAACTGGATTGCTTTCAAAGTCTTTCAAAATTTAGCAGATTACCCGTAATTGGATTGCTTTCGAAGTCTTTGAAAATTTTTTCGATTACCCGTAACTGGATTGCTTTCAAAATCTTTCAAAATTTAACAGATTACCCGTGACTGGATTGCTTTCAAAGTCTTTCAAAATTTGGCCGATTACCCGTAAATGGATTGCTTTCAAAGTCTTTCAAAATTTGCCACATTATCCGTAACTGGATTGCTTTCAAAGTCTTTCAAAATTTGGCCGATTACCCGTAACTGGATTGCTATCAAAGTCTTTCAAAATTTGGCCGATTACAGGTAACTGGATTGCTTTCAAAGTCTTTCAAAATTTGGCCGATTACCCGTAAATGGATTGCTTTCAAAGTCTTTCAAAATTTGCCACATTATCTGTAACTGGATTGCTTTCAAAGTCTTTCAAAATTTGGCAGATTACCCGTAACTGGATTGCTTTCAAAGTCTTTCAAAATTTGGCCGATTACCCGTAACTGGATTGCTTTCAAAGTCTTTCACAATTTGGACGATTACCCGTCACTGGATTGCTTTCAAAGTCTTTCAAAATTTGGCCGATTACCCGTAACTGGATTGCTTTCAAAGTCTTTCAAAATTTGGCCGATTACCCGTAACTGGATTGCTTTCAAAGTCTTTCAAAACTTGGCAGATTACCCGTAACTGGATTGCTTTCAAAGTCTTTCAAAATTTGGCACATTACCCGTAACTGGATTGCTTTCAAAGTCTTTTAAAATTTGGCCGATTACCCGTAACCGGATTGCTTTCAAAGTCATTCAAAATTTAGCCGATTACCCGTAACTGGATTGCTTTCAAAGTCTTTCAAAATTTGGCCGATTACCCGTAACTGGATTGCTTTCAAAGTCTTTTAAAATTTGGCAGATTACCCGTAAATGGATTGCTTTCAAAGTCTTTCAAAATTTGGCCAATTACCCGTAACTGGATTGCTTTCAAAGTCTTTCAAAATTTAGCCGAGTACCCGTAACTGGATTGCTTTCAAAGTCTTTCAAAATTTAGCAGATTACCCGTAACTGGATTGCTTTCAAAGTCTTTCAAAATTTAGCCGATTACCCGTAAATGGATTGCTTTCAAAGTCTTTCAAAATTTGGCCGATTACCGGTAACTGGATTGCTTTCAAAGTCTTTCAAAATTTGGCAGATTACCCGTAACTGGTTTGCTTTCAAAGTCTTTCAAAATTTGGCCGATTACCCGTAACTGGATTGCTTTCAAAGTCTTTCAAAATTTGGCCGATTACCCGTAATTGGATTGCTCTCAAAGTCTTTCAAAATTTGGCCGATTACCCGTAACTGGATTGCTTTCAAAGTCTTTCAAAATTTGGCCGATTACCCGTAACTGGATTGCTTTCAAAGTCTTTCAAAATTTGGCCGATTACCCGTAACTGGATTGCTTTCAAAGTCTTTCAAAATTTGGCCGATTACCCGTAACTGGATTGCTTTCAATGTCTTTCAAAATATGGCCGATTACCCGTGACTGGATTGCTTTCAAAGTCTTTCAAAATTTGGCCGATTACCCGTAACTGGATTGTTTTCAAAGTCTTTCAAAATTTGGCCGATTACCCGTAACTGGATTGCTTTCAAAGTCTTTCAAAATGTGGCCGATTACCCGTCACTGGATTGCTTTCAAAGTCTTTCAAAATTTGGCCGATTACAGATAACTGGATTGCTTTCAAAGTCTTTCAAAATTTGGCCGATTACCCGTAAATGGATTGCTTTCAAAGTCTTTCAAAATTTGCCACATTATCTGTAACTGGATTGCTTTCAAAGTCTTTCAAAATTTGGCAGATTACCCGTAACTGGATTGCTTTCAAAGTCTTTCAAAATTTGGCCGATCACCCGTAACTGGATTGCTTTCAAAGTCTTTCACAATTTGGACGATTACCCGTAACTGGATTGCTTTCAAAGTCTTTCAAAATTTGGCCGATTACCCGTAACTGGATTGCTTTCAAAGTCTTTCAAAATTTGGCAGATTACCCGTAACTGGATTGCTTTCAAAGTCTTTCAAAACTTGGCAGATTACCCGTAACTGGATTGCTTTCAAAGTCTTTCAAAATTTGGCACATTACCCGTAACTGGATTGCTTTCAAAGTCTTTTAAAATTTGGCCGATTACCCGTAACCGGATTGCTTTCAAAGTCATTCAAAATTTAGCCGATTACCCGTAACTGGATTGCTTTCAAAGTCTTTCAAAATTTGGCCGATTACCCGTAACTGGATTGCTTTCAAAGTCTTTTAAAATTTGGCAGATTACCCGTAAATGGATTGCTTTCAAAGTCTTTCAAAATTTGGCCGATTACCCGTAACTGGATTACTTTCAAAGTCTTTCAAAATTTGGCCAATCACCCGTAACTGGATTGCTTTCAAAGTCTTTCAAAATTTGGCCGATTACCCGTAACTGGATTGCTTTCAAAGTCTTTCAAAATTTAGCCGATTACCCGTAAATGGATTGCTTTCAAAGTCTTTCAAAATTTGGCCGATTACCGGTAACTGGATTGCTTTCAAAGTCTTTCAAAATTTGGCAGATTACCCGTAACTGGATTGCTTTCAAAGTCTTTCAAAATTTAGCCGATTACCCCTAACTGGATTGCTTTCAAAGTCTTTCAAAATTTGGCCGATTACCCGTAACTGGATTGCTTTCAAAGTCTTTCAAAATTTGGCCGATTCCCCGTAATTGGATTGCTCTCAAAGTCTTTCAAAATTTGGTAGATTACCCGTAACTGGATTCCTTTCAAAGTCTTTCAAAATTTGGCCGATTACCCGTAGCTGGATTGCTTTCAAAGTCTTTCAAAATTTGGCAGATTACCCGTAACTGGAATGCTTTCAATGTCTTTCAAAATATGGCCGATTACCCGTGACTGGATTGCTTTCAAAGTCTTTCAAAATTTGGCCGATTACCCGTAACTAGATTGTTTTCAAAGTCTTTCAAAATTTGGCCGATTACCCGTAACTGGATTGCTTTCAAAGTCTTTCAAAATGTGGCCGATTACCCGTCACTGGATTGCTTTCAAAGTCTTTCAAAATTTGGCCGATAACCCGTAACTGGATTGCTTTCAAAGTCTTTCAAAATTTGGCAGATTACCCATAACTGGATTGCTTTCAAAGTCTTTCAAAATTTGGCCGATTACCCGTAAATGGATTGCTTTCAAAGTCTTTCAAAATTTGCCACATTATCCGTAACTTGAATGCTTTCAAAGTCTTTCAAAATTTGGCCGATTACCCGTAAATGGATTGCTTTCAAAGTCTTTCAAAATTTGGAAGTTAGCCGTAAATGGATTGCTTTCAAAGCCTTTCAAAATTTGGCCGATTACCCGTAACTGGATTGCATTCAAAGTCTTTCAAAATTGAGCCGATTACCCGTAACTGGATTGCTTTCAAAGTCTTTCAAAATTTAGCAGATTACCCGTGACTGGATTGCTTTCAAAGTCTTTCAAAATTTGGCCGATTACCCGTAAATGGATTGCTTTCAAAGTCTTTCAAAATTTGGAAGTTAGCCGTAAATGGATTGCTTTCAAAGTCTTTCAAAATTTGGCCGATTACCCGAAACTGGATTGCTTTCAAAGTCTTTCAAAATTTGGAAGATTACCCGTAACTGGATTGCTTTCAAAGTCTTTCAAAATTTGTCCGATTACCCGTAACTGGATTGCTTTCAAAGTCTTGCAAAATTTGACAGATTACCCGTAACTGGATTGCTTTCAAAGTGTTTCAAAATTTGGCAGATTACCCGTAACTGGATTGCTTTCAAAGTCTTTCAAGATTTTACCGATTACCCGTAACTTGATTGCTTTCAAAGTCTTTCAAAATTTGGCAGATTACCCGTAACTGGATTGCTTTCAAAGTCTTTCAAAATTTGGCCGATTACCCGTAAATGGATTGCTTTCAAAGTCTGTCAAACTTTGGCAGAATACCCGTAACTGGATTGCTTTCAAAGTCTTTCAAACGTTAGAAGATTACCCGTAACTGGATTGCTTTCAAAGTCTTTCAAAATTTAGCCGATTACCCGTAACTGGATTGCTTTCAAAGTCTTTCAAAATTTAGCAGATTACCCGTAACTGGATTGCTTTCAAAGTCTTTCAAAATTTGACAGATTACACGTAACTGGATTGCTTTCAAAGTCTTTCAAAATTTGGCAGATTACCCGTGAATGGATTGCTTTCAAAGTCTTTCAAAATTTGGCAGATTACCCGTAGCTGGATTGCTTTCAAAGTCTATCAAAATTTGGCCGATTACCCGTAACTGGATTGCTTTCAAAGTCTTTCAAAATTTAGCCGATTACCCGTGACTGGATTGCTTTCAAAGTCTTTCAAAATTAGGCCGATTACCCGTAACTGGATTGCTTTCAAAGTCTTTCAAAATTTCACCGATTACCCGTAACTTGATTGCTTTCAAAGTGTTTCAAAATTTGGCCGATTACCCGTCACTGGATTGCTTTCAAAGTCTTTCAAAATTTGGCCGATTACCCGTAACTGGATTGCTTTCAAAGTCTTTCAAAATTTGGCAGATTACCCATAACTGGATTGCTTTCAAAGTCTTTCAAAATTTGGCCGATTACCCGTAACTGGATTGCTTTCAAAGTCTTTCAAAATTTGCCACATTATCCGTAACTGGATTGCTTTCAAAGTCTTTCAAAATTTGGCCGATTACCCGTAACTGGATTGCTTTCAAAGTCTTTCAAAATTTAGCAGATTATCCGTAACTGGATTGCTTTCAAAGTCTTTCAAAATTTTTCCGATTACACGTAAATGGATTGCTTTCGAAGTCTTTCAAAATTTGGCCGATTACCCGTGACTGGATTGCTTTGAAAGTCCTTCAAAATTTAGCCGATTACCCGTAACTGGATTGCTTTCAAAGTCTTTCAAAATTTGGCCGATTACCCGTAACTGGATTGCTTTCAAAGTCTTTCAAAATTTGGCCGATTACCCGTAACTTGATTGCTTTCAAACTATTTCAAAATTTGGCCGATTACCCGTAACTGGATTGCCTTCAAAGTCTTTCACAATTTGGCCGAATACCCGTAACTGGATTGCTTTCAAAGTCTTTCAAAATTTGGCCGATTACCCGTAAATGGATTGCTTTCAAAGTCTTTCAAAATTTGGCAGATTACTCGTTACTGGATTGCTTTCAAAGTCTTTCAAAATTTAGCCGATTTCCAGTAACTGGATTGCTTTCAAAGTCTTTCAAAATTTGGCCGATTACCCGTAACTGGATTGCTTTCAATGTGTTTCAAAATTTGGCAGATTCCCCGTAACTGGATTGCTTTCAAAGTCTTTCAAAATTTGCCACATTATCCGTAACTGGATTGCTTTCAAAGTCTTTCAAAATTTGGCCGATTACCCGTAACTGGATTGCTATCAAAGTCTTTCAAAATTTGGCCGATTACAGATAACTGGATTGCTTTCAAAGTCTTTCAAAATTTGGCCGATTACCCGTAAATGGATTGCTTTCAAAGTCTTTCAAAATTTGCCACATTATCCGTAACTGGATTGCTTTCAAAGTCTTTCAAAATTTGGCAGATTACCCGTAGCTGGATTGCTTTCAAAGTCTTTCAATATTTGCCAGATTACCCGTAACTGGATTGCTTTCAAAGTCTT
>JAECUM010090888.1:0-37104 GCA_016617855.1 Megalonaias nervosa
TAAGGCAGAGAACTACATTTTGTAGCGGACACACTCGGGGATGTGAGGAGTTCATTCACTAGGTCAATACACTGCTGCCTGTAGTAAATCTGAACTCCATTCAAAGGGCAAATATATGTACTTGTATGTGATATAAATAAAATATATGTACAGTATGTATGCTGTATCAATGATATACCACTCGTTGTATAAATTTTTCATTAAAAGGAAACTCAGCAAGCTTCGTTTCCTTTTAATGAAAAATTTATACATCTTGTGGTATATCATTGATACAGCGTACATACTATACATATATTATATATATATATATATATATATATAAAATCCAATTTTGTATGTTAGCATTTGTGTTATTTAAGTAAGAAATTTCTCAAATTTTTTTATAAATAAAGAACAGTATGTGATAAAAGACTGTGGGAATACTTGGACATACAAGAATCAACATTTAGCACTTAAAGGTGATAAAAAGCTGTGAGACTAGTTATATATACAAGAATGAACATTTAACACCAAATGGATGACAACATGATATGGGATTAGTTTGCACATACAAGAATGAACATTTAACACCAAATGGATGAAAAAAGCTGTGGGACTAGTGGCACATATAAGAATCAACATTTAACACCAAATAGGGGTGATAACTTGATATGGGACTAGTGGCACAAAAAGAATCAACATTTAACACCAAATGGGTGATAACTTGATATGGGGCTAGTGGCACATACAAGATTCAACATTTAACACCAAATGGGTGATAACTTGATTTGGGACTAGTGGCACATGCAGAAAGAACATTTGACACCAAATTGATGAAAAAAGCTGTGGGACTAGTGGCATATACAAGAATCAACATTTAACACCAAATGGGTGAGAAAAGCTGTGGGACTAGTGGCATATACAAGAATCAACATTTAACACCAAATGGGTGATACAAGAGCTTAACATAAATTGAAATTAAACAGCGAATAAATGATATTTATCCAGTGTAACTATTATGCTGATTACACAGATTGAATTTTGTCCATACATCGATGAACACCAGTTAATTTAATGAGCAATGTATGTGAGCTCTCTCTCTCTACTTTGAATGATTTGAAAATTATTAATAAACACAGACATTTAATCTTCATGTGGGGAGCATGGGCACCTACACATACGGGCAAGGGGGGTACACTTGCCCCACCCCCTGATGTCACCTCTAAACATGTTTTGGTCTACATGTGTAAAACATTATAGCTGACCACTACATGTTTGCCCCCACCCACTCTGAAAATACTTATGCAGGCTCCCCTTGAGTGGAGGAATATAGCTACACTACCAACAAAGATAAATGTCATGATTCGCAGAACTGCATAGCCTATATGACAAGGGGATGATAGATATTATCATTTAAGACTTTTTGGTGCCACAGAAAACAAAGTATATTCAAGCCGAAGAAAATATACACAAATGGAAGACTTGATATAAAATCTTCACATACTCAGAAGGTTATATATTCACCAATATTATGGCTAGTACATGGGACACTGAATGAAATGATTTTTAGTCATATTTAAAGGGTCTTCAAACAAAAGTCATGTCTCCCCAACTCAAATATTTAACAATGTCGGTAAGATTCTCTATTAGCCAAAGATTGCTGTGCAATTAAATGATACTCATTGAGAATATATTTTGCGATAATTATTATCAGTACCAAGATGCATTTGTCATCATAAGCTCTCTCTTTCTCTCTCTCTCTCTCTCGTACTAGAATGATTGCACATAGACTTTTTTTCCTCATGTGTGTAGATATCTTGTTACAGAAACTGGTGGCGATCACTCTTTAGATTAGAAGTAGTGTGGAATCTGCTTGACAGGGTGATGATAACAGAGCCTAAATTTGATTACTCACTTTAAGTTGACCAAATTAATTTTGTCAACAGACTGTTTGGCCCCTTTGTGCGCCTGTGAAAGTTCCTTTTTTGCTTCTCATAATAAAGAAGTTTGCACATCATATAAGGGCGAAAGTACCGCATATAAAGAAGTTTGCACATCATATAAGGACAAAAGCACCACATATAACAATGTTTGCACATCATATAAGGATGAAAGCACATCATATAAAGAGGTTTGCACATCATATAATAAAAATTATCATCTTAAGACAGCTCTGGTGTTCCATACAAAGGGGTGCAATTTCAATTTATACCAATGGACTAACACAGCTCTGTGGCTATGGCTATTCTTGAGCAAGGCTGTTAACGGTCTAAGCACTAAATGACCTACATGTATTGCTGTCCTGTAAAACATCCAACCCACAAGTTAATCCTAGATGCAACTGGGGGAAAATTGTGATGAATGCTGATTGTATGGGGGGGGGGGGATTTGGTAGTTCAAAATCATTTTCTATCTGTGACATGTCCTGACATTGCAGGTGCCACACCTGGCAAGAGGCACTACAATAGAAACAAAATTTTTACACTGGAAGGTTTTCTGAAATGAATTTCATTGATACCCAGTTTATTAAATACATTAACACCTAATGTGGAGGTCCATGCAGCTGCATTGTGAGACAACCTGTCATTTATGTTTAAATGAATTGACAAATCTTAGGTTGTAGTATGGTGATTTCTAAAATGAAAGACCACCTGTCTTCATGGATTATTTCTTCTTAGGAGAAGAAATGGGATTTCAATAAAGGTCTCACTCCACTTTTCAAGTCTTCAATAGATGACTATAATGTAAATATCACATGACCTGAAGATACACAACTCTTTGTCCATTAAATTTCTTGCAGTGGTACAATCATGTCTTCAGACATTTGATTCATTAATATTTTATGAAACAGACACCTTACAATACATATAATTTCCTCTGAGGAAAATTATAAAGCAGATGCAGGTTTGCATAAATTCCTGACTTGCATAAATTCCTGACTCAAAATTATGGGCCTTCAGACAGGGCCATATGGTAAATGTTTTTCTTCTGACAGGCAGGTAAATCACATCTTTGCAGTGTGCTGCCTTAGATGGGTCATTATAAACCTGCTGAGAGGGAGAGAGCCCTTATCCAGTCTGGGATCATTATTAACACATTTTTTCCAGCAAGTTTACAAGCTTTCCAGTGGCAATAATAGAGGGAGAAGTATTAACCCTGTAGTGCTCTTAAGATATTCACAGAGCAATTGCAGCCAAACTCATAACTTTTCAATCACATGATCACTAAGGAGCTCCAGTTAATTCATTTTTTGGTGAATGAAAAATGATTAAAATCCAGGAATTTTCAGGTTTCAAAGTTAATGTGGCTTTAAATGTCATGTCTAACAAGCATTTCTCTCAAGTACAGAAACATCCCCAATTTCCATTCCATGATTTTAACCCCAATGTCTTTTCTTCTTTCACTGTGACAAAATTTTATTTCATCATTTTTACCTCAAGGGATTCCTAATTTTCTTTCCTTTTAGTATATTCTACATGAAACAACAATTGACATTAAGCCTATGGCACATCTTCAAAGGATATTTTTGTGCTGTCCTTGTAAAATTTGTCAGTCCAAGTTTTTCTGTGGAAGGGGAAGAATGGCTCCAAACCATGTAAAAAGTAGGTTTCTCATTAAATTGTCTAAGGGACCAGTGTCTGGAAGTTGTGGGACATGGAAAAGAGAGAGTCAGCTTCACAGAAAAAGAGAGCAAGTCTCAGACTGCACAAGGAAAGAATAGCTCAAGATGTGTACCGTTGCTGAGCCAGGAGAGGCTGGAGAGATAGAGAAAAGAGGAAAAGGAATACAGCAACTCTAACCTGTCACCAAAGTTGACTCTGAGAGAACAGAAGCAACCAGGTTATGCAGGCATACTGAGCACAATGAATTTGACTGTTCACTCGATTCTGTGATGAAATTTATTTTATCTGTGTAACAGAATGGCATTCCTTATCAATTTTGTAATTCTATCTTCTAAGAGAAAGTGTATCTTTCAAATGTCATGTTCAGTTTTGTCCTGTTTATGTAATTTATTAAATTGAATTTTGCATAATTTTGTAACTCTATTGCTGAGAGAAACTGAATCATTCACATGTCATATATGATTTCATTTTGTTTATGTAATTGACTAAATTTTTATATTTTATATATTGGGGCTCATGTTACTCTATTCTATATCTCTGCTCAGATCTCTGTTATTCCATCCATTTATTTCATATTTACATAACATGGTGGTCGATCATCTCCTAGACAACGATAACTAAAAACCTCAAGGAGTGGGATCACTCACCTTCACCACCTCCTGACAGTGGATGTTCAGGTGATGACCAAAATATTAACCAACTTTTATAGAAATCCATCAAATACAGTGGGACTAGTTGCATCTATAAGACTGAGTCATACAATGCATTAAATTAGAAGATAAAATAATAAACATTGTAGCAGCAAAATGCACTTCTTCAGGTAATGACTATGCACAATTTTAGATGGCAATCCATATAAAATGTGAGATTAACTGCACTGACAAGATTGTCATACACTGCAAAAAGCTATAAACAAAAAGTGAAATAACTCAAGCAGATATTAGGGGGTCAAAATGATCTGTCTATATTTGCATTGGCACAGTGTGATTATAATATTCAGCAAGTTTCATGGCAATCTATCAAAAGCGGTGGGGGGGGGGGACTAGTTGTGTTAATGAGCATGTGCCAGACAAATGATGGATGGATCAAAGTAGACATGGATTACTAGATACAAGAGGCAGGGGTATAACAATTTTAAAAGCTAAATATGTATATAAAATCCTAATGAACATTTTAATTTAAAATACCCATAAAGTCCATGACCAACTTAATACACAAATATAGTTTTTGAGGGTTTGGCTATTCAACAGTTGCTATACACAAATAATAAAATAAAAGAAAGCAAATTTCAGTAATTGGGGAGGTCAAAAGAGTTCATAAGCAAGAAATCTGACAATGACCTTTAAGAACAATAAAGATACTGGGCAGACATGAAAAGTAACCAATCTTCATTGCCTTATCATAATGAGCACAGGGGAAATTGGGGAAATAAATAATGATCAGTGACCATGATCTTGGACATAAAATCTTGACTGTGATACATGAGATGCCATCAAACTGTGAAGCATCAGTGTACCATGGTTCATCCCTATACCTTAAACAGCAGAAACAAGAGAAACCTTAAAATAATGAACTCTAACATTGACCTTGAGGATATGACCTCAAGCTTGCATTGGAACACATCTTCAAATGACAATATAAAAGCATACCAAGCTTCATCCATTTATCTTAAACAGCTGTTAAGTTAGAATGCAGAAGGGCAAATGTAACTGAAACCTAAGGTATTGACCTTTGACCTTGACCATGAAGATATGACACCCAATATGATATGCAACACAACTTTAGTGGCAGCATGTAGTTACCCTAAGTTTCATCCCTTCATCCCAATGACTCTAAAATTAAAGCAACTTTAAATTCCTCATCCTTCATGTCAGCCTTTTTGAAATCATCTTATAGAATACCTAACAGGTCATATAATGAGCTTTCTCATTTGGTAATTGACTTTGCTTCCTATGGGCAAGGATTTTTTGATCCACAAGATCATACTTGTTCAAAATACCATTTCAGCTAGCTAAATATGCCAAGGGTTGATGTGGAATAAAGTGGATTAATGACCTGTGGTTAGTGAACTTAGTACAACTGATGTTAAAGGAAATTTACATACCAGGACAGATTGAACTCAGCTGGATATATAAAAGTTTAAGTTTTGATTCTTGTTTTAATCTTGATAACATTAACATCATTTATGGAATCATTGGAGCAACGAGTTAATCCGTATTCTGAAATACACATCATCTTGCTAAAGGTGTTTGATTCATGCAGTAGCTATTTTTCTGTCCAAATCTGAACCTTATGGCTTAGGTCAACAGTGCTATCAAGTAATCTGAATTATAATGGAAAATATTTATGTACAGACCTAATTAAAAATTGAAAATACTTATGTATGGACCTAATTAAGAATTGAAATTACTAATGTATGAACCTAATTAAGAAGATAAAATATTTGTGTATGGGCATCAGAATTTATTTTCTTGCTAATATCCTTAATAAAAACATATACATGCACTTAAATTAAGCCGTGTTCAATTTTTCCAGACATTTTTAAGTGAGACATCTACACAGCTATTCAAACATTTGAACTGAGATTTGTAAAGTTTAAAGCAAAGTCACATTTATCAGCATTTCTTCCTAGCATTGCTCTGTTAGAGACCTGAACCTGAATACACAACCTCTAACCTGAAACTACATCATAATCTTGCTGTGCAAGTTTTCAGGACATGGTATCAATTTTAGAGTTCTAGATTGGGTAGGGTGGCATTATTAGGCAGAAACAGCAAGGAAAAACCATTACTGACAGCAGGTCATGAAGCAGATTACAGTGTTCCTTGGTAAAATAATCAGTGTTTCAGGTGGAACATGATCCAAGGCCAGCCACAAAAACCATCCCAATTTAATGTCAATAATTCTGACAACTGCAGGCAAGAAAATCGTGAGTACAGGAGACTGAAAATCAATGTGGAAATGGTTTATTTGATGCACAAAAACATATCTATCAACTCCATGCATACAGGAATTAAACAATGGCAGGTACCATCACCAGCCAAATGACTCACAACAAGAAACAATGAACACACGAATCTCTCAGATTCCACTCCAAATTTACTTAATTTCTAAATCTTTTGCCATTGTATCTACCAGTATAAACAGTTACATGATAATTATATTAATCATCAGTTGTAATGTTTAGAAAATGAATAGACATTTACAGTTTGAATACATGTGTTAAAGTCATCTTTTTCATAAATCTTACTAAGTAAAAGATTGGGGATTGCAAGAAGTTATCACACCACCCCCACCCCCCTTTTTCGTTTTATAGATTTAAAAAAAATCTTTTTAGCAGTCCTTCAAGTGGAAGTTCGAGACTATGAGATCATGTTATTTTAACTGGGATATCTAAGTTATTGTAATTTTGCAACCAACAGTTTTGACTTCATCTACAAATGATTAATAAATTAAAATAAATCTTGATAGTACATTATCATCTTGCCTGTTAGTGCCATTGTCATTTTGAATGGGCATGTGTTTGTGATTTGGAATTTTAATGTAGCTTTAACAATTTTCCAGTCACATCGCTATGATGTCTGCAGTGTGGCAGCTTACAGTGATGTCTAGCACTGGGGCGTCACGCCACAGACATGTAGCATGATGTCCCATCCAGTCACATTATCCTGACACCAGGCCGACCAGTCCTAACACTAACCTCTAAATGCTGAGTGCCTAGTGAGGCAGCTGTTAGTACCATTTATTATAAGTCTTTGGCAGTTTGTGTAATGTCATACAAGCACTTGTCATGTCCATCACAGTATACAACAAGCAAGGCCCCTTTATATAACATATTAATGTTGATTACAGTATACAACAAGAAAGGCCCATTTATATAACATACTAATGTTGATTACAGTATACAACAAGCAAGGCCCATTTATATAACATATTAATGTTGATTACAGTATACAACAAGCAAGGCCCCTTTTTATATCCTATTAATGTCCATCACAGTATTGTTACGTGTAGGCTCGTACAAAAGTAACAAAAGAAAAGAGTGAAGTCAACAAGCTTTGTAAATTTAACAAAATAATTTATTTCCCTAGAAAACAAAGTAAAGATATGAAAAAGGACTTACGGTTTGTGAATATAATCCAAAAAATTAATCCTAGAATTGAAAAATATAAGTCCTATCACTAAAAAGTTCTAATTGAATCCAAGTTAGAATCTCAATGAAGTTCCAAGAAGGAAGGTGATGACTTCCTCTATAACCTGTTTTGGGCTGATGTGTCAACAGTTTCTTGTTGAGTCACCAAGAATATAATTCCAACTTTAGAATTCCAAATAATTTTTAGTAAATGTCTTTGTCCAAGAATTTCAATAAAGAAGAGTATTTTCCAGGGCGAATAAATTATTTTAAATAAAAAACTCAATTCAAACGGCAACAACAGGAATACATTTCAGCCTCAAGGTATTATTTACAACTGACTAAAATTCACTGAGATATGAGTATTAAACCCAACTGAAATGTAATTTCAGACCCGCGTGATGGGTCACGTGGTCACCCACTACAAGTCAATTATCACATAGGCTACTATAGCCTTAGCTAAGAATCTGATTCCCACACTAAAAATGAATTTAAAAATAAAATATTGTTTATTCAGACTAACACATAAGCAAAGTATGACCTTGATTACAACCAATGATTTTCACTCAGTGTTTACCAAATTTTGAACCAAGGCCAGCTAAAAATACAATGGGGCAATACTTTTGCTTTATAATCAGGCTAAAAGAACTGAACTGAATTTTTCTAGAAAAATGTCAAATCCAGTGAATAAAGTTATTACAATAACATGTAATGAAATAAAAATAAAGAGAATTTAAAACTAACACACAAATAATTTAATTACATATACGTAACAGTATACAACAAGCAAGACCCCTTTATATAACATATTAATGTCCATCACAGTATACAACAAGCAAGGCCCCTTTATATAACATATTAATGTCATATATATAATAACATATTAATGTCCATCACAGTACACAACAAGCAAGGCCCCTTTATATAACATATTAATGTCCATCACAGTATACAACAAGCAAGGCCCCTTTATAATAACATATTAATGTCCATCACAGTATACAACAAGCAAGGCCCCTTTATATAACATATTAATGTCCATCACAGTATACAACAAGCAAGGCCCCTTTATATAACATTAATGTTGATCACAGTATACAACAAGCAAGGCCCCTTTATATAACATACTAATGTTTGATTACAGTATACAAGAAGAAAGACCCCTTTATATAACATATTAATGCTGATTACAGTATACAAGAAGAAAGGCCCCTTTAGAATAACATATTAATGTTGATTACAGTATACAAGAAGAAAAACCCCTTTATAATAACATATTAATGTTGATTACAGTATACAACAAGCAAGGCCCCTTTAGAATAACATATTAATGTTGATTACAGTATACAAGAAGAAAGACCCCTTTATAATAACATATTAATGTTGATTACAGTATACAACAAGCAAGGCCCATTTATATAACATATTAATGTTGATTACAGTATACAAGAAGAAAGACCCCTTTATATAACATACTAATTTTGATTACAGTATACAACAAGCAAGGCCCCTTAATATAACATATTAATGCTGATTACAGTATACAACAAGAAAGGCCCCTTTATATAACATATTAATGTTGATTACATTATACAACAAGAAAGGCCCCTTTATAATAAGATATTAATGTTCATAAACACATTTAAATAATGAATTTCTTAGAGAACTAAAGGAAAGGGCCACATTGAATAAACTCAGAAATACAGAGGAAAACCAAGATTGACAGATTTGAAAAGCAAATGGTCTAGGTTTGTTAAAATACTTTGGGATCACAGATTATTTGAAGTAAAAGTTCTAAATTCCTAAAGAAGCCACCATAGCTCAGTTGGTAAAACATCAGGCTCATCATCCAAGGGACACAGGTTTGATACCCACTTTGGCCAACCTGGATCAACTGTCTTGATGAAGCCTTGGAAGAGTACTTAGATCCCATGTCCTAATGGCATGATATAGCCAATAATGTGTTAAAAGTCCCATGTCCTAATGGCATGATATAGCCAAAAATGTGTTAAAAGTCCCATGTCCTAATGGCATGATATAGCCAATAATGTGTTAAAAGTCCCATGTCCTAATGACATGATATAGCCAATAATGTGTTGAAAGTCCCATGTCAGATGAAAATTCAAAAATGAATGGAGGTGTTATTTTCCCTGTTTATCTTCAAACTCACTATGTGTATAAATTTTTCATTAGTGCTTAAGAAGAGCAATATGTAAACAGAGATAGAAACTCAATTGCTTGTTCATTTAAATGCATCAACTATATCAATCAATACTTTGAGAAGTGACTTGTTTACATTCATAATTGCATAGATTGTGGCTAGTTTAAATCAGTGTGGATACGTTGATTGCAGGCCTCCGAAATTTGTCATAAAATATGCTGACTTGTTCAGTAGATTTTCTGATTGACAATAAGAAGTACAAATACAAGTTTCTGATAAGCCATAAGAAACACATGTAAAAAACTTGATAAATAATTGTTTTAGCTAAAAACTCTATACTGGCATTAACTGCATCTTGTCTCCAAGATGTACACTGTGATAGGTTTGAATTGATCTTAGGGCTTCCGCAAAGAAGATAGTGTAACCCCTATCAGGGCCAGGTACCTGAGAATTAGTTCCATGCCTCAAACAAGTCTGGGTGTAGGCTATTCTGTTTCATGGGTAAGGAAGCTTTCCCAACAATCAGCAAAGTCATTTGCAAAAGGGCATAACAAAGAAAAAGTGAAAATTTTCCAGCTGATACTAAAATATATTCTGATAATAGTGCTTTGTATGAATACACATGAAAAACAGAGCATAGCAAACTTCATTGTAGTAGGAAACTCTTGACTCCTACAGCTTAAAATATTACATCCCAAAAGTCATGCCAACTGTCTGATCTACATGTACATTTGGTGATATGAAGCTAATATCTGCATCACTGACTTTAAAGAAAATAACAAAAGATACACACCTGCCAGCTTTCAAGAAATCGCTGAGGAGAGATTCTGAGACTCAAAAAGTGCTTTAAGGTCCCAAAGTGGGTCAAATAAATAAATAAACGAAATATACTATTGGGAATATGCTATTTACTCCAATGAGCCTATTGAAATGACTAAAAATCCAAGTCTGAATGAAAGCCTATTGAAAATGATTGCAAAACCAAGTCAGAATTAAAAGCCTATCACAAATGAGAGGAAATCCAACTGTAAAACACCTATTGAAAATGACAGGAAATCCAACTCTGAATGAAAGCCTGTTGAAAATGACAGGAATTTCAAATCTGAATTAAAAGCCTATTGAAAATGACAGGAAATCCAAGTCTGAATGAAAGCCTATTGAAAATTATAGAAATTCCAAGTCTGAATTAAAAGCCTATTGAATTGACAGAATTTCAAGTCTGAATGAAAGCCCCTTGAAAATAACCAGAAATCCAAGTCTGAATGAAAGCCTATTGAAAATGATGGGAAATCCAAGTCTGAATTAAAGCCTATTGAAAATGACAGGAATTCCAAGTCTGAATTAAAGCCTATTGAAAATGACATGAATTCCAAGTCTGAATTAAAAGCCTATTGAAAATGACATGAATTCCAAGTATGAATTAAAAGCCTATTGAAAATGACATGAAATGTAAGTGTAAAAAGCCTATTGAAAATGACAGGAATTCCAAGTCTGAATTAAAAGCCTATTGAAAATGACAGGAATTCCAAGTCTGAATTAAAAGCCTATTGAAAATGACAGGAATTCCAAGTCTGAATTAAAAGCCTATTGAAAATGACAGGAAATCCAAATCTGAATGAAACTCTATTGAAAATTACGGAATTCCAAGTCTGAATTAAAAGCATATTAAAAATGACAGGAATTCCAAGTCTGAATGAAAGCCGATTGAAAATGACAGGAAATCCAAGTGTAAAAAGGTTATTGAAAATGACAGGAAACCCAAGTCTGAATGAAAGCCTGTTGAAAATGATTGGAAAACCATGTCTGAATATGAGAAAATAAAATATATCCATGTAATACGCTTCTAAACAAAAAAACAAAAATGCTGGAATCATTAGCACACATACACAAATTTATGAACATATTCACATAATCACAACCATACAGACATGAAATAAAAATATACCATATTTCTGTCTTTAAAATCCATAGGACAGTGGGATACAATATTAACTTGTACTTACTGACTTTGCTTCTCTCATAAGTAATTGGGGGGGGGGGTTGAAGGTGGTGCAGGGGTTATTTAGTGTTCATTTTTGCACCCAATATAAACTGGATGGTTTGGTACTGTCATATAAACTGGACAGTTATGTAATACAAACTGGATGGTATAGTAGTATAAACTGGATGGTACAGTAGTATAAACTGGATGGTATGGTAGTATAAACAGGATGGTATGGTAGTATAAACTGGATGGTACAGTAGTATAAAGTGGATGGTATGGTAGTATAAACTGGAAGGTACAGTAGTATGAAGTGGATGGTATGGTAGTATAAAGTGGATGGTACAGTAGTATAAAGTGGATGGTATGGTAGTATAAACTGGACTATAATGTAACATAAACTAGATGGTGTGTGTGTGTGTGATTTAGATTTTTAACGTAGCTTTAACAATTTTTCAGTCATATCGCTATGATGTCTGCAGTGTGACAGTTTATAGTGATGTCTAGCACTGGGGCATCATGCCGCAGACATGTGGCATGGTGTCCCACCCAGTCACATTATCCTGACACCAGATTGACCAGTCCTAACACTAATGTCTTAATGCTGAGTGCCAAGCGAGGCAGCTGTTAGTAAACTGGATGGTACTGTAGTATAAACTGGATGGAATGGTAGTATAAACTGGACTATAATGTAATATAAACTGGATGGTACAGTAGTAGAAACTAGATGGTACTGTTGTATAATCTGGATGGTATGGTGGTATAAACTGGATGGTATGGTAGTATAAACTGGATGGTACAGTAGTATAAACTGGATGGTACTGTAGCATTGTTTAAATTTCCCTGAAGATCTTGTTGAATTGTTCTGAGCAATGAAAATGCTGTTTCTGCATCTTCCATGATGCATGATGATGTTAAAGAATGTCATATGCTCCAGAATGACTAATGCTGATATGGTATTTGCAGTATGTGAAAATTATAAAATGATCCCATTTCTACTGAGTTTCAATGTGAAATGCTATCAATCAGGAATTCTGAAGTTTAGTTTTGCTGGGACTTTGCTTTCCTGAATCTCAGATGCATTTTGACATTTTGCCTTAAAGAATGAATCACCTCCATTTTTTTTTTTACCATTGCAACTAATGAAATAATCACCTTTTGCATTTTTATGTCTCTAACCAAATTATACCAAGATATCCTCTCTCCACACTTAAACCTTTTTAATACTTAATGTGTTAGAATTTCCAAAAATATTGCATTTAGTGGGAAATTATTTGTAAAATATGTCCTTATTAGCTAATTAATTCCTAATTACGCTAACTACTTAACTCTTTTTAAGCACTTTACACCTACTAAAAGTGTTGCAAATGTAGCAACAAATTATCACAAAAATAAATGTTTGGTTCATAAGGGAAATTTGCTATCAGTGATTTACAAATGCACCATTCCTGCAAATAATAGGTCTTTGTTTCAACCTGCTGACAGCCTCTGTGAGGATATAATGGGCTATAGATAATACCACATTTAACAGGAATCAGTTACTAAAGTTAACAGTAAATACAGATGTACCTATCTATTATAGCCAACTATTCTACAATAAGAAATAATTTTTATCAAGAAAGTTTAGAAAAATATATGTAAATATATCCTTTAATATGAACAAGGATAATTACAACACCACCTGAAATACTTAAAGTTGCCCAATAATAGGAACACCCAAATAAAGCTTCCTCTTGTCAATATTTTGATCAGCCATGGGATCAAGCATATAATACCAATAAGTTTGCAAAGTGACTGAACTACTTGTCTTTTACCCCTCCCCCCAACACTTGCATTTTCACTGTTGAATATATTATGGAACGAAAATAGTGAAACAAAATGAACAGCTTGGTATAATGAAAATAACTTGTCCATGGCTTATAAGTCACTTTTATTTATCACTTGTATATATGTGGCTTCTAAGTCACTTATAGTCATCATTTATATGTATGTGGCTTCTAAGTCACTTATATTCATCATTTATATGTATGTGGTTTCTAAGTCACTTATATTCATCATTTATATTGTTACATATATGTAATTAAATTGCTTGTGTGTTAGTTTTAAAATTCTTTTTTTTTTTATTTTTGTTTCATTACATTTTATTGTAATGATTATTGCAGGGATTCGAAATTCTTTTTCAGTAATTCTGTTTATCTAAGACGTAAAATGTATTACATTAGTAATATTTTAGTTTACCTTGGTCCACGGTAGTGTAAGCATTACGCTAATACGATTAGCTGTTTTCAAGGTCCTTTTTGGCCTACATGTTAATCTGAATAAACAATGTTTTAATTTTAAATTTTTTTTAGAGTGATAGTCTAGTTCTTAGATAGGGCTACGTGGAATTTGGCAAATATCTTATTGCATGTTTCAAGTGTTAGGAGACCTTGTAGTCTGTCTCGCGAGAACAGGATGATAATTCGGGTGAATATATAACCCTTTCTGAGCGCTCATCAGTCAGTTGTATTCTTGACACCTAGAAGGCTGGATAGGTTATTTTATTGTTGAAACCAGATTGTTTTTGAAATTCATTTGTGTTTGGAATTTAATAATTTATTCTCTAGAAAACCAAATGAGTGTACTGTTTTATAAATTCTGGGAGAAAGAAATTCAGTGGAAATTTATTCTGGAATTATTCGGAAACATAAACTGTGATTCAATTGAGGAATTGTTGATATTTGAATAAGGACCACATCTGACGTCATCGCCTTCCATTTTGGTACGTCGTCGAGATTCGAACCTGGATTCTAATAGAATTATTTAGTGATAGGACTTGTATTTTTCATCCTTAGGATTAAATTTTGGATTATATTCACAAACTGCAAGTCCTGTTTTCCAATTTTTACATTGTTTTCTAGGGAAATAAATTATTTTGTTAAAATATACAAAGCTTGTTGACTTCACTTTTTTCTTCTGTTACATTTGTACAAGCCTACATGTAACAGGAGAAAATTGGGTCGCTCGTCCTTGGGATATATGAATTTTGGTTCAAATATTTCAGAAAATTGTTTTTTGAAATTTAAATTCCCCTAGTCTTTAAATCCCAAGTACTATTTTACATTTTGTGTGAAATCTTTAGTGAAAACAACAGGCTTTCATTCACAATATCATCAAAAGTAGAGAATTTTTTGAATTTTACCGAGGAGTGTTTGAAAATTTTGAAAATGGAAGTCCAGCTAAAAAGTTGGAATTAGCGATAAGACAGGTTCAGTTTCAGATAGAAAAGATACAAATAGAAAAAAAAAAGGGAATTAAGACATATGCAATTAGATAAGGAAGAAAGAGAGAGAGAAAGACAAAGGCAGTTACAAATAAATTATTTTGTTAAAATATACAAAGCTTGTTGGCTTTCACTCTTTTCTTTGTTACTGAGTAAGAGCCCTTGTCACGTAACAATATGTATGGGCTTCTAAGTCACTTATATTCATTATTTATAAGTGTCTTCCAAGTCACTTATATTCATCACTTAGATGTGGCTTTTAAGTCACTTCATTAGATGTGGCTCATAAGTCACTTATATTCACCACTTGTATGTGGCTATTAAATCTCTTATATTCATCACTTATAAAGGAACTATGTGACATATAAATTAGATAATGGGTGTGATTTTTTATGCAAATTATGTATTTCACTTATAAATAGGGATGGACAGGGAGGGAAATTTTGCCAGGTACATGTACCAGGTCCGGGTGCCCAGCAAGGTTGTATTTTACCAGGTAGTGCAAAACCCAGCCCTTCCAGGTGGCTGGGCTGGGTGCCTGTACATCCCTACTTATAAATAAAGATCTATACTTCATTTGTGAGTGAAATTAAATCCTGCAATTACATGTATTACACTTTTAAATGACACAAGTGAATTTCCACAAAATTTAAAAACTGGTTTTAAAAAAGACCTCCTCCCCACCCCTGCAAGTTTGTCTCGAAATCATGTCCTGATATACAATTCTTCTGTATGATAGGCTGTACACATGTAAATCACCATCAATCAATGACAATCAATCAATGAAAATCAATAAATGACAATCAATCAAATATAATCTTAAAAAATTTCTTAAATTCTATTACTTTTTTGTTTGCTGCCCTGAATCACCACATTGGAAACAGCATGTTCAATAACAAATGCATAACTAAAATAAAACAAAAAAGGTGATAATAATAAGCTTAATTTATCCACCCACTGTAAGGGTGCAAATTTCTGTAGATCTATGAAGAACACATTAAGTTGGACAGGTGAACGATTAATTAAATTTATGGGGACTGACGCATGTTTAAATCGCCATAATGCACTGATTGGCAAATGTCACTGTCATGGAAGCAGTGGTTCTTAAATTAAGCCTTCGTTTATTTAACTGAGAAGGATAGGGGTTAACTTCCGATCTGTATGTAAAACTGTCAATTTTGAAATTTTCCAGGAATCAGTATTTGGTAATCTGAGGTTGTCAGGCGGACTACATTTTTTAGCGCCTTAACTATAATTCGGATTGGTTATGCTGAATAAGGGGGGCATGATTCCACATGGAAACTCTTCAGTTTTAAATGTGCCTATCACAACACTTTTAATCCGTCGACACCATTTTCTGCAAGAGAAAAACAAAGGTAGAGGACTCCGGGTCGAATTTAGAAGAAATTCACTCGTAATTAGGGTCCAAGGGATTGGATGTCTCGAAAAATCTATGAACTCAATTCTAGCGGTAAAAGCTTGAAGACACAAGGTATTTTGCATCAGTCTCACGTAATTTCTTGATATCCATATGATGATTTGTTTGATTTATTTGCTTATATTTGCATGATTTATTTGGTTAGATTGGTAGATCAATTCTCTTGATATGAATACAAATGTGCGAGTTCATCTATATGAATCCATACACTGATATTCTTTATATAAGTTTGATGAATCTTTTGAATATATAGTCTCGTTTGTTATAGGTAAATATGTATTTAGAATTTCATACCTTACTTTAGTGATATGAGTTTCGAGAATCTGTGTAAATTCTCTGATTTAGAAAATGTCACATATGATAAAGACTTGTGTGCATATTGACTGAAATTAACGTTGTTAAACCATGTGAAATTAATGTTGGCCGTTGGTATCTGTTTGAATTGTGATAGAACTTATCTGAAATTAACAAGAGGAGAAAGTAATGATCTCTTCCCAGTAGAGTACCTAACAGAATACTCAGGTTGCCACTTTGTTTACTTTTGCAAGGTGAAATAGTTCCACGTGACATATCCACGTGACGTATCACGTACTTACAAAACCAAAATGACCACACAAAGTTGGAGGCCGCAAGAGGCGGGACACCTGAGAATTTGGGAAAAGGGAAAAGTGGGAAGGATCCAGACTTACAGGCACAAGGAAGTCAAAAGAAGAGTCGCAGTGAATTTGGACTGAACCAGAACAAATCAGGTTATGAATCTGTACAAGGCAGTGTTTTCAATCATTCACTCGGTTTGGTGATGAATTAATTATATCGCTTAACAAATCGGCTATTTGTATAAGCATATTTGTATTGGACATTCATTGAATAATTTAAATCAAAAAGTGTATCTTTCTAATGTAATGCATTATCACAATTGTTTATGAATTTTATTGTCTATGAATTGTTGATTAAATTTTATGGTTTGTACATGTACTGGGGCTCGTGTCATTCTGTTTTATATATCTGCTCAGATCTTTATCTATTCCATATATAAGTTTCACACTTTATATTGATATTTACTCATTCCGGGTAAATTACACTGTCGGCAATCACCCTCTAGGTAACAATAACCAAAACCATACAACCCACCCCAACAAAGCTGGGGGAGTTTGCAACACCCACCCACCCCAGTATGTAATAAATAGAATTTTTTTTTTCAAACATATCATAGGCAGTATCCTTCATCATCAAGCAGGCCCCTACTACACCTGAATCTGAATGCATCTTTGAACTTACTGGCAGCAGTGTACTTTTTTTCTTAGAATGTGATAGACATTCTACTTAAATGAATGCAGTCTCAAAAATCAATTTGTGTGAACACTGCATGATGCTGGCAAGAACAAAGAGTGAACAAAACAAAACCACCATAGGGAACATGTTGGCATAACAGACCAGCAATTCCATCTGCAAACCACCATAGTTTACATTCTGGAAAACAGTATTTAGGACCACCTTGGCTAATTTTGAGACACAAATATGCCTCTGATATATCTCAGCAAAGTAATTTCTGGAAAAATATAAAAAATTTCACTGGCAATTTCTCCACAAACTAGCAATAAATTATCTTTTTAAATTTTATTAAAAATATGCATCATTTAATATTTAATGTTGAATAGTACTTTTTAAAGGAGATTACAAAAAGTAATTGTTGGATTCTGAAAAAGTCACAGGTTTCATGCTGTGTCCCCAATGTATGGGTGTGTGTTCTTGTGTATTTCCTCATTCTAAAGGTTACACCCAGATGTACAATGTTGCTTATTCATGCTTGGATGCCTGAGTTCCATCACAGCTGGAAGTTTTTTTTTACAATGTTTTCTTCTTTATAAATATCTTATAACATTTTTTTTAAAAACAGGATGAAACAATTATTTTTATTTTAATATGACTTTGTTGTAAACTGATAACTCTGGTGGGAAGTTATGAAAATTTATGGTTGCGTTTTACCTTTTTCTGACTTGCTATATTTTGCACTAAATTGTAAGTTCACTTATACTCAACTCATGAAGGCTTATACCAACTAGTAAAATGTAGGTGAAGCATGAATTCATATTGTTCCACATATACTCTACTTACACAGAATTTCACTTACTCCATTACGTATGCAAAGTAGAAGTAATCTAGACGTAACCTACAAGTCCCTACGTGTCAGGCATAATGTCACTTAAAGGTCAGAATAAGTTATTTTTGCAAAGGAACACCTGTTGATTTGCAGTAAGGATATGTGTCTGCTACTTGCCCCACAATTCTCACATGAGTAAATTTAATAAAATAGTATTAACTTTTGACATTCTTCATGGGCCTTGATCATTTTTTTTGAATCATAAAATTCTCTGAACTTCACATACTTACAAATTAGAAGTAAAGCTTCTTACACTGATACACCACTGATTTAACAAACATCCAGTTCTGAACAACTGCCTGTCTGATTGGGCTACAGTATAAAATCGATAAACCATGCTGCCCAGGGTGACTAATATTCTATGAACAGTAAGCACGAAGTGATGAAAATCATGACCTTTTACTCTCGATACAGTTTACAAGCAGAGTCATTATCGTCACAATAGTGTCATGAAAGGCCTCTATGTTTTTCATAAAATCTATTGCAAATTGTGCTTTAATAAATACATTAATATCTTGGGGGTTGGGAGTCAAAAACTGTGTTTTTCATGTGACCACAATACAGCAAATATGAAGATAGTCTCAGATTTTAAGCATATTGGTAATCCCATAGGTATGTATTGACTTCAAAAAGACCATACAAATATGGAAATATACTGAAGTCAATTTTTGTGAGGCAAGATGATCTGCATGTGGAGGTGGCAATAATATACAGGCTAAACTGCAACTACTTCTAACAAAACCGATGTAGAACAACAGTTTGCAGATTTGTCAAATTTCTGGTTGATTGATACATAAAGGCTTTATTGATTTTTATATGACCCCTATTCTATGCCAATTCTTTATTGACATTTCTGGTTACATGTTATTTTTCCACAGTGTCTGAATCACAATGAATAGAAATGGCAATGTTGTGAGCAATGTGACTGTTTTGAATTTTGACATTTATTATGATGACCTTGAGAGTCAAAGTTAGAATTTAAGGTGATTCAGCATGCTTGAAAGTTCTTGCCATGTAAAGTAATTTTATGTTGCATGGTTTACATTTCACTTTGTTTGTTTCTTCTACAAAATGCTGCCAAACTCACTAGGCAAACAAATAAATATTTGAATACCAATTTTCTCTTTGAATATTAGCAAAAAAATATTATGATTTGAATGATTTGGTCATTTGTTTCAGCTCTTAAAGAGGCCAAAGTAATGACAATCATCACAGCTGCTCTAAATTTGATTTAATTAATTATATACTCTTCACTTCATCATCTTTACAACACCAGGAAAAGTAACTGAGTACTAAAATAGCTTTCATCAGCATCAACCTGGGTGTCTAATAATTACAACAGGAAACTGAGGTATCCTTCCTTATCCATAACCACTGTTGAAACTATTACAGGCCTTGTTACCTGCCAAATTGGTGTGAAATAGTTCCGCTGAACTTACTATTTATACTGTACACACCCAAATGAGAGTTGCTTATCATCATAACTGAGCAAACCATATTTCAAGCCACACATTCCCATTAGCTGCATTCACTCCAGGATTTCTTAAGACAGTTCATGGCTCATGAAAAAGACATCAGTGAGGTTTGAAAAATTTGAGAAATTGCAAATATTACTCCAGAATTTCTCTGGAAAGTTGATGATGATAAAATGTTTCAGTGATGATTGCATAGTTAATTAAATTAACCTTGTTCGAAAGTGAATAGCATCAGGCAATTTCATTTTAATCATGAGACAATATGTACCTATAGCGATTCAAACTGTAGGAATGAGGTAATCTACACACTCTCAATTCCAACTGTAGGAATGAGGTAATCTACACACTCTCAATTCCAACTGTAGGAATACCTTCCAACTGTAGGAATGAGGTAATCTACACACTCTAAATTACAACTGTAGGAATGAAGTAATCTACACACTCTAAATTCCAACTGTAGGAATGAGGTAATCTACACACTAAATTCATTTCATGTTACTGATGTGAAGTTTTGTGGTAAGTTGTTTTTTTCTCATTTCCCAATACACTATGCAGAGATTAGTTTCTGGTATATACCTGTACCAATTAACAATGACTGCATGGTTTTGATGATGAAGGACCTTTATTAATGATCTAACTCTCCAGGAACTGCAGGTCAAAGACGGTAAAATTTTGTGTCAATTGAATTCTACAAATAATAATACTGCATTATTGTTAATTTTTTTGCAGTGTGTCACTCTAATTAAGCCTTATTTCCTGTAAAAAAAACCCAACTCATTCTTACAAATTTTTTGTTGTGACCTTTTCCTATTTGCTTGCCACTGTCATCTAATGTTCAAGCATGGTATTAAGCATAAAATAACTATATTTAAAAACAAAACTCATATCACTGCATGAAACATTTATTCTAGATTGCTAATGTTTATAGTCTGAGTGAATTAATACCGTTTTAAAGACAAATCAGGTCAAATACCAAAAGTGGGAGTAGAGAGACAAGACTTTTTAACAATAGTGTTGCAGGCTTGATGCTTGGGGGTGCTTCAGGTGAAATAGCAGCCCTTGTGCTTGTCACTCTGCCTAAATTCACTGAACCTAATGCCATCATTTCTATTGAAATTGTCAAGGTCATTACTATATATAATGTACAAAAATAAATAAATAAAACAAATAAACAAGCACTTTTTGGAATCAAACAGACAATCTTGGTATTACATATGAGCATATTTAGCTTTCAGACTTTTCTGGCTTACCAGAATGTGATGGACTCATGAAGCGTCCAAGCATATGACAATTCAATTCTAAGTAGCAAACGGTTTGTCAATGCATACAACAATTCATTTTTAAGTATCAATAAAGTGTCCAAGCATACGACAGTTCAATTCTAAATAGCAAACGGTTTGTCAATGCATACAACAATTCAGTTTTAAGTATCAATAAAGTGTCCAAGCATACGATAGTTCAATTCTAAGTAGCAAACAGTTTTATAAAATATTTTAACTACCCGTATCATCTATACTTGCTTACAAGTCCAGATGCAATCATCACATAAGGCACCAATAATAATAAACAGCAATAACAGGAAACATTGGTTGGGATGATGACTGTGGATAATATCATTGTAATAGCACCTTGATTAATTATCTATTGTTCTTGATTGATAAACACAGTGTAGTACATATATTTTATTTGGCATAATTTTAAATTGTAGAAGAGTGCCAGTAACAAAACCTGCTCAAGATGACTACCTTCTCATGAAGGTCCCATTTTAAAGCATGTTGACTGAAAACTTGTGTCACTGAATAAATAAAAATTTGGCATTTTCACATTTCATTTGGAATTTCACATTTCATTTGGCATTTTCACATATCATTTGGCAATTTCACAATATTCCATAACCATACCCTATACTTACAGCATATGTAGTCTGGAATATATCAACTTGAATGTAACATGGGTACAAATTTTGAATTTAAGCAAGTTAACCATGAAGTAGTGCAAAAAATGATAAGAAATTAAACATTTTATTTTTTTTAAAAAGCCACTGGAGGGGATTAAAATTCTGTTAATCTTTTAAAAGCTGGGACAACAATCAAAATTTCAAAAACTTTATAATCAAAAATGTTTCCTGATCATCTAAAGGAAGCTCAAGTTGATTTTCAAAATTTTAAATTTTATTTAATTTACATCTTTAATTTTATCCTGGAATGGTACATGTAATATCTATAAATACCTCCCACCACCATGATGTCAGCTAATGTCTGTGTGGTTTATCTGCCCTTGTCTTATGTACCATCAAGTGCCCTACTGCTAGATCCTTTCTCTTGACATAAAGCATAAGTTGCATCACAGCAAGCTTTTTATTCCTAATTTTGGTGCTTCTTCATTTAATTTAAATTTCAATTTTTGCCAAACATTACTTTTGTTTTGTTGAAATTATCCTAAACTGTGGTTTTAATTTATCCAGATACTAAATTCAGTTTTAATCACTTGCCTTTTAAAAATGCTTTGCTTACTCATGTTTTGAGTTATGCACTGTGTGATTTTGTCCAACTGTATCTATGTATTGTCATGCGTTTGTATGTCTTGCAAACCCTGCTTGTTGTAATGACTCATTTGTTTTATGTAATATTGGTAAAAAGCTCATCAGATCTTATGATAAATTGTTGTTTTAAATCATGCCAATGTTAAATAAATCTTATCTTATCTTATGCTATAATATAGGTCACTTTTATTCCCTCCTATAGCAATCTTGTGCATTTATACCAACCTTTCTTTTATCATAGCAATAATATTTCAGTATGAGACATACAAATGAATATTTTTGTAATTGAACATACACTTTGTATACACTGTGGTAAGAGAAAAAGTTGCTGATGCTTTGCATGATTCTTTAAGTAAATCTTGATTACCAGCAACAGAATGATAAGAAATGGTCCAAGCATATGAAAATGTACATGATATTCATACCGGTAAGCCTTGCCACAGGCTTGATTAACAGGGACACACTGATAAGAAATGGTCCAAGCACATGAAAATGTACATGATATTCATGTTGGTAAGCCTTGCCATAGGCTTGATTAACAGGGACACACTGATAAGAAATATTGGTCCAAGCATATGAAAATGTACATGATATTCATGTTGGTAAGCCTTGCCATAGGCTTGATTAACAGGGACACACTGATAAGAAATGGTCCAAGCATATGAAAATGTACATGATATTCATGCCAGTAAGCCTTGCCAAAGGCTTGATTCATCATTCAACTGAATGTTCTCATATGCAATCTTATCACAAATAATCCAGTAATAGAACAATTAATATCACTTTATTTCATAGGATGCTGATACTGGGCGTGGCTTAAGAATTTATGATTGTGAGAAGTTGAAGTTGAGCAAAAAGTTGTCACCAGACTGAGCACTTTTATATTAATAAATTGCCAAAAAAGTCAGTCATTGCTGCAGAACTCCTTAGGAAGGAACATAGGAATTTATTCAAAGTGTATCTATTGTTAGTAACTGCAATCGTATTTGATGGCAAATCAGAAGCATTTGTACAAAAATGATAGCCCTTTACATCAGGAGACTGTCAAATTGAGTCAAATTTCTGATTAGCATTTCATGAGAAGTCATTTGAGAACTTTTCTATTTTCAGTAACAGTAGCAATATTTGTACCAACCTGAAAGAACTTTTAGTCAGGATGCTCTCTGCCAAATTTGGCATAAATCTGTCTAATGCTTTTTGAGAAATTTACAATATGAAATTTTTATCATACAATGGACAACACACGCATGGTGGGGGGCCATACTACAAGCTCATTTGGTTTTAAAAATTAATCAAAATGTGTCCTACTTGATGACCCAATGGGCAATTTAGGGAGAAATTACAACTAAGATATACTGAAATCTAGGGCTTGCTGGGTTGAAACTCTGAGGCCACTTAAGTGGCTGGATCATCTGGATGGAGGAACTAAACATACAACTTATATTGTTTTTTTCTTATATCTATCTTGGTACTTTTCATAACAGTAAGAAACTACCCTGAGATTACAGAGCAAATTTAAAATGGCTGTTACTTTATCTTTCAGCTGAAAATCAACAACGACATTAGGCACAAGGCCTGTGAAGATCTCAGCCTAAAAATTTATGCTGTGGAAGGGGGTAGTGATTTCACTACTTTAACATACATTCCATCGTAATATCTCGTTATACCACATTGTTCCAATCAAGGTAGTTATGTAGTTATGTTATGGGTTTAATCATGCTGCTATATTGGTCATTTGGAGATAAAACACAATATTTAAAGCCAAACTATTTTTTAATAGAACTGAATTGCAGGGGCCCTGGGTGGCCAAGTTGTCTAAAATATTCACCACCAAGTGTGTCCGACATTGCTTACCCAGGCTGTGTGGTTCAAAAGTGGTTGGTGGCCTCCTGCAAGGGACAATCAGCCAATTATCAGGGCTTTATGTTTTCAGTCAAATTTGCTAAGTTGCTTCAAAGCAGTTTTGCGAACTAGCCACCTAGATATTTATTTAATTTCAGTAATGTCAGTCAACTCTGATGGAAAATCAGCATCATTTGTACATCCATGATTGCACATCTGATTTGGTTGAATTCTGCTGAGCCTTTTTTTTTACAACAAAAATGAATAATTTGCAGATTTTCATTTATGTAACAATGATGTGATATTTAACGGCCGATTGGATTAACTTGCACAAGTTTTGAAAGCCTAATTTCATCCATGGACGCTCTCTGTGCAATTTGTTCAAATTATGTTGAATGATCATGAGGAAGGAGTTGTTATTAAATTAGGCATCTATTCTGGAGGTCATTTCATCAACATTGGTACAAATCTGGAAGGCCTCAATGACAAGTTTTCTGACAAAATTTGGTAAATTTTTCTTTTGTAAGAAGTGAAAATGCTTTTGATTTTTTTTAGTAATAATGGTTATAATGGATAGTAGATCTGTATCAGTTGTATTCATGCCAGGATAATGTCAAATTTGAGCTTTTTTTCAGAATAAATCTTTTCAAGCCCTTTTTTTACTTTTATTTTTAGCAATGCTGGCCATATTTAAAGCCAGATCCATGTCTTTGACAGTTTAAATGGTTTTCATACCAGGATAGATTCTGTCAAATTGGTAAAATTCTTTTGAGTTATCGTTGAGAAGAAATTGTTTAAATATCTCCTATATTTAAAATAACAATTGCCATATTTGATAGTGGAATGGCATTATTTTTACAAACTGAAAGGTCTTTATCCAAGAATTCTTTAAGACAAATTTGTCAAATTTGTCAAAGATGGCAGTCATTACTGAAAGTAATCATTATCATACCTGTTGCAACAAAAAATTAAAACAGAAATGGTTTTCTTGTTTGAATAAAAGTGACCTTGATGTTTCATCTTAAGAAAGCAATGTTTCCTTGTACACTCTAGGACCAAATATCTAACATGGTCACTATGACTCGGGTTCCTGTGTAGAAACCACTTGGTTTTGGTCATTAACACTGAATTTGAACTTTGACTTTTAAACTTCAATCTCAATAAACTTTTCTATATTCTCAATTGCATAACAGCTCTGATGTTTGATGAGGTTTAACTGTGAAATATTATGCTACAGTAAATATCATAATTTTTGCTTTCTCCATTGTTATGTAATTTGCATTGTTTGTTGTTTTTCTCCGTGATTATATTTAATTTTGTATTTTGGACCAAAATCAGTTCATGTTGTTCCTGACTAGAGACACTGATGTTTTTATTTTGTAAACAAATAATATAATAGTTAATATTTCTCTAGGAGTGTGGGTTAAATATTAGGATTATTATCTTGGTCTAAGTCAAGGACATTATGGTTTACCATGGTCATAAAATATTAGTAGCAGACCGTGTCTAATTATAACTTAGGTTGTTCTAGAAATTAACTTTTGTCCTACATCCTGGCTCTTCTTTTGTGTCTTAGTTCATTATAATCTTGTTTACTTGAAAAATTATTCATTCTTGCTTCAACATCTTTATTGTGTTCAGATTTGATTTGGGTGAAATTATTTTAAGTTACAATTCGCTCGAAATACAATTTGGTCTTAAAGAATATTCTTGGACATAAGCATTAACTTGGAATTAAAGTGAATTCAGACAAGGACATTTTGGGTTATATTATCATGATTAATTGGAAGACTGTTAGTACATCATCACACTTCAGGCTACTGGTACATTAATTAGTACATTCAAGACTATGGGTACATAAATGCCTTCAGTGCTGGATCTTATTTGAATACCAGTGGAATTTAATTTAATTAAAACTTTATTCATTAGGACTGGTAATAGAACTTTTTGGACTATTTGGGATTTAATTCACAATATTGTAAGTTCTTTTTAAATTTTCACGATGTATTCTGGGGAAGTAAATTATATGTTGAATTTTACAAAACTTGTTGGTTTTTGCTCTTTTCTATTACTTAGTTTAAGACCATCGAGTCATGATACCATGCATTGCAGTGGTGTGGTTAATCTCCTCCACATTGAACTTTCACTTGCTGGTATGAATCTCTGCAGCAGTGAAAGTGTGGAGAGGTAATTTGATGTTTATTTGATTGCTCATTTGCTTTGTAACAAAGAGGCAATGGGGGAAGGGAGGTGGGTATGATGGTTGGGAAAAAATCTTACTTTTCTATAAGAAATAAGAAATCATCTGTAAAAGGGCAGAGCTATAGACTGGCACATCTTTTTTTAGACCAAAATGACACCATGGTGTTTATCAGTGAATATCCCATATTAATATGATCATCATTTCAGGAGAAGTTGAAAAAAAAAAATAGATGGAACTTGTGATGGCCATACTGGATGCATGACTGGAACCATTTTCATTCAGGATCAACCAGATATCACATAAAGTCTTCTGCTGAAAAAGTCCATATTGATAGGACTTTCCATTCTGGAAGAGTGATAACAAGAGTTCAAGATGGCTGCCAATAGTGGTCCATGGACACCATGTCAACACAATTTTCAGATAGGACAAACTAAACATAAGAAGTCATTTCATGAAAACCAATGTTGATATGACCATCCATTCAGGCTTCAAAATTGATAAAAAGATTTTTAAATGGCTGCTGTTGTGGCACCAATTTTATTTAGAAATAACTAGACCTCTGGAGGAAAGTGTGTACAAAGCTGGTTTGACAGCAATTCTTCAAAGAGATTAGCTATTATAAATTTGAGCTAATGGACATTCAGCCTCTTTCCCATTGGATGGATCAGTCAGGTGATATGTTAGAAGAATTAAGTTAATTCCCATTGGATGATTTAGATTACATGAATGGCTATTTTGAAATATTAGAATGAGTAGTAAGACCTGTCACATGGAGTATATTGTGACATATAGTCATAAGAGACTCTTGAATGTGTAAACAAGGAGAGAACTGAGCAATCAGATTCATTCCTCTTTTGGAGTCATTCTTATTTCTTGTGTTCTGTTTTAATATCAAGTCTGTAGACTTATTTTATGCTGAACTTAGAAATTATTTGAAATGAAAACCATTTTTTTGGACAGTTCAGTGGAGGTAGAAAGTGCAAACTGAGCTATAGCATTATCTTGGAATTTTGTTGTGAATTATTCAAAGGAGTTCTGGACAATGCTGTTTGAATGGTGTATGATTCTTGGCAGACCAGTACATTTCTGGTTCTGAAATTTATATGGGACTTTTCATTCTTTCGGACTTGAAAAGAAATATTCAGGATTATTTGGATTCATTTCATAATACTGTAAGTTCCAGACACATTTTCGTGTGTAACTTTGATAATAAAATTATTTGTTAAGTTTTACAAAACTTGTTGGCTTTGCTTCTTTCTGTTACTTAGTTTCATGGCCATAGAGTCATAGCAACAAATATGAAATGTATTTACATCTGGGTGGCAGTTACAGCAAACTGACGTCATCATCTGTCATCTCGAAAAAATGCAGATACATGTTTGGTGATTTTCAAATGTTACATCCTGATTTTTTTAGAAGCCTGAAAAAGATTTTATGAAGAGAATCGACCATACTGTTTTTACTTTATCTTTACACTGCCTGGTAAAAATATTATAATTCTATATCCATGTATAAGTTGTTACTGGTTGTATGGGTAAACAGACTATTTCAATTTTAACAAGCTTGACACGGATAATGAATTATATCATGTAATATTTCCTGTCTGATGCATGCAATTCAATGATGCATTTCAATTATTTGGGTGTATGTTGAAGACACCAGAGAGGAATTAATAACTCTATAGCTCATCTCCACTTTTAGGAGTCTCCAGTAGCCATTGTAAGCTAGTCATGCAGAAAATAAATTCAGACAAAAGTGATCTTAGGTGAAAAAGTTTGCAATTTGTAATCTTTACATTCAAAGTTTAATCATTTTCATCTTCACTATATGGCAAGTATTGTGCTGACATGCTATGAAACCACCAACCTACCTACATGTACCTACCCACCCTCTCACCAATCTCTTTGCATAACTACCTACATGTACCTACCCACCAATCCCACCAATCTGCTTGCATATAACTACCTACATGTACCTACCCACCCTCCCACCAATCTGTTTGCATAACTACCTACATGTACCTACCCACCCTCCCACCAATCTGCTTGCACAACTACCTACTGTGGCAGATATAAAACAAGCAAACGGAAAACATTCTTTTATTATATCAAAGTAGGGGTACGATAATTAGTTGATACTAAGCAGAGATTTCTATTTCCATTATGTTTTAAAAATTCATTGTTCTTAAAATCTGCTTGAAAGCTATTACCATTTTCCATCCCTAGAATCCAGATGGGTGAAAGTTACAGCAGCTTTGAGTAAGGTCTGAGTGACAGACATTATAATTACAAGGACATTTCATACATCAGTAATTATCTTGATCAACTAGGTGAGATCTGAACCAGCTTTAATCTCCTGCAGCATGCAGTCTACACATTTATTTCATATACCCATTCACATGTACAATACACAGATGACTTGTTGTTGTTGTTGTAGTAGGGTTTAATGCCATTTTTCAGCACAAGATAGGCTATACATGGCGGCCAGTATAAATGGTAGAGGAAGAACCGGGGAAAACCCTGGAAAGAACCACCAACCCACAAGAAGCTACTGGCAAGCCTTCTCACATACCCACATTGGCCTAGCCCTAGACTCAAACCCACACAGACAGAGGTGAGATGACAGTGATCTATAACAGTGAGTGCTTCAGACCACTTGGCCACTCAAGGCCCCCAGATGACTTGTAACATTTGTCAATGTATAGTCATTAACAGGATAACAGTACACATACTTATTTCTACTTCCAACTGTATTGGTCAGAAAGGGCCTTCTGAGTAGGCTAGGATGTAGATAGGTCTCACATGGATGACTATGGGGTCAAACTTAAATACTTAACCCATGTTAGCTATGTATAAAATGTAGCTCACAGTGACCTGTTTTTGGCTGAACTAAAAGAGATACATCCAATTATCAAGTTTCATGAGAAAGTGTGAAGGGATGGATGGATGAATGGATGGTCAGCATAAAATCCCAAATGAATATATCCAATTTATTTCTTTCACTGCAAGTGGGAATACATAATTGTCGTAAACAACAAACTTTATCTTCTAAGCAACATTATTACAAATGGAGCTGAAGTTTTGGTGTTTGAACCAGACATATGTATTGAAAAGAAAAAAAAAATAAAGCAATAAATTACACACCTAAACTGTCCTATTTTTGATGTTTAACATCAACTCTCAAAAGCTGCTGGGCTAATAAACAATATTTTATGTTTCTGATTTCAAAGCATAGATTGGCACTGCAGACCAATCAAAATCATGCTAAAGTTAGCACTTTCATAAGGTTAATTTACTCACAATTAAATTTAAAATACTTTCACTTTATAGATGAACCTTTATTAAAATATTTTGTTGCTGTTGTTGTTGTTGTTCTGACTGTTGTTGTGGGTTTAACTCCACTTTTCAGCAAATGATATGCTATATATGGCAGCCATTATAACTGGAGGCAAGAACCACTGACCCATAGGAAGCAACTGGCATGTTTACTCGTACACTTACATTGGCCCAGCCCGAGATTTAAGAACCAAAGCGGACAGAGGTGAGAGTACAGTGATCAGTAAAGGCAGGCGCTTTAGACCTCTGCTACCCAGGGATCCTCAAAGTATTTGTCAGAGCATTCATATTGTATCAATAGATTACCACTGTATGAGTATTCATGTTGTATCAATAGATTACCAGTGTATGAGTATTCATGTTGTATCAATAGATTACCACTGTATGAGCATTCATGTTGTATCAATAGATTACCACTGTATGAGCATTCATGTTGTATCAATAGATTATCACTGTATGAGTATTCATGTTGTATCAATAGATTAGACTGTATGAGTATTCATGTTGTATCAATAGGCTATCACTGCATGAGTATTCATACTGTATCAACAGATTATCACTGCATGAGTATTCATGTTGTATCAATAGATTACCACTCTATGAGTATTCATGTAGTATCAATAGATTACCACTGTATGAGCATTCATGTTGTATCAATAGATTACCACTGTATGAGCATTCTTGTTGTATCAATAGATTACCACTATATGAGCATTCATGTTGTATCAGTTGATTACCACTGTATGAGCATTCATGTTGTATCAGTAGATTAGCACTGTATGAGCATTCATATTGTATCAATAGCTTACACTGTATGAGTATTCATGTTGTATCAGAAGCTTACACTGTATGAGTATTCATGTTGTATCAATAGGCAATCACTGCATGAATATTCATATTGTATCAATAGATTACCACTCTGAGCATTCATGTTGTATCAGTAGATTACCACTGTATGAGCATCAATAGACTACCACTCTATGAATATTCATGTTGTATCAATAGATTCCACTTTATGAATATTCATGTTGTATCAATATATTACCACTGTATGAGCATTCATGTTGTATCAATTGATTACCACTGTATGAGTGTATTCATATTGTATCAATAGATTACCACTGTATGAGTGTATTCATGTTCTATCAATAGATTACACTGCATCAATAGATTACACTATATGAGTATTCAAGTTGTATCAGTAGGCTATCACTGCATGAGTATTCATGTTATATCAATAGATTATCATTATATGAACATTCATGTTGTATCAATAGATTACCACTGTATGAGCATCAATAGATTACCACTCTATGAATATTCATGTTGTATCAATAGATTACACTGTATGAATATTCATGTTGTATCAATAGATTACACTGTATGAGTATTCATGTTGTATCAATAGATTACTACTGTATGAGCATTCATGTTGTATCAATAGATTACTACTGTATGAGCATTCATGTTGTATCAATTGATTACCACTGTATGAGTAATTCATTACACTGTATGAGTGTATTCATGTTGTATCAATAGATTATCATTGTATGAGAATTCAAGTTGTATCAATAGATTATCGTTGTATGAGAATTCATGTTGTATCAATAAATTATCATAAATAATGTACTGGATGTCAGCAGTCTGCTAGACATTCATATATATATGGCTCCCAAACGAATTAAAATCAGATCTCCCCAATCCTATGTGAAGGTCTGAGAGACACCAATAGAAGTTTCACATTTTGGTGACCTTTAGAATTTCCCTGGCAACTTTTTTCTATTAGCCTATCAGATAATGTGTTAGTAATTTGTGTTAGGGAGATTTATGGGTAGTAATGGTGTTACTTTAAAAAAATTTGAAGTCATGATTTGATTGGTAAACTACAAGGTCAACAGAACATGACCTCTTATTGGTGCCCATCAGACTCCGCCATACAATATCTGATTTTTAAATTAGATTGGGCTCCCAGAATACAATCTATTAAAGGAGAAATTTTCAAATAGGTTGGACTGGTAAATTAATTTCAAAAGGCTTTTAGTGTGGAAGTACTAAACCAAAAGTCTACTGGAACTTTTTCATAATTAGTGGCACAATCTAATTAATGTTTGCTTTTTTAGTTCCTAAAATTTGCAATAAATCCAAGCCTCTATTTAATATATTTACAAGCAGAAACTTGTTGGCATATTTTGGAAACAAAAACAGCAATTAAACATTCTTGAAAGTATGAATAAATTCCAGTTTTAAACAAATTGGAAATGATGTAAATTATTTGGTATTTAACAGTTCCAAATTATAACAGACAATGCCATCAATTGTTAAGCTGAAGTATTGTGAGGAATAGTCTAGAATTTACAATTTCAGTGCTACTAATCCTAGTAAGAAAGAACATTCTGGAAGACAGCCAGTCCAATCTGAAAATTATACACATGTGCCACAGTTAACCTCAGCATCATGGCTGTATCATGTTTAACCATGGATTAGCTACAATGGGATATTTGTCCATAATTTGTTGTGTTTGTCCATGATGATGAAACATGGACCAATTACAGACAGATATCTTGTTTATCCATGAACAAGTGGGCTTGATATCACTCACCAGCACACATATATATAGCTTGACCATTTCGCTAAACAGTAAGTATGTAGTATTGTGACAAAACAACCTAGGTAAACTATCTCTCAAGTTTGATAGCATATAGATTTGTACTATTTCACTATAGTCTGATAAAAATTCTTTCAAATGATATATACATGCTTTAAAAAATGTCGGATCAAAATTAGAGAAAAAAATATGGCTTCCAGTGTAGTAACAAGCTCCACTGATCAAATGCAAGATCACTTTATTAACATATATGGATCTTGCTCGTTGTCAAACTCTTCCATGATCTTCAAGATATAACATACATTCCAAGTTTGATCAAAATTGGATCAGATATATGGCTTCCAGAATGGTAACAAGGTATATCAATCAGCTGCAAGATCACCTCATTAATATGTCTGGATCTTGCTCAATATTGAACTTTTCTGAGATGTTGTCAATACCAGCAAATATTCCAATGCTCGAAAAGGATTATACCATAAGTTCATACCAATACCAGCAAATATTCCATGCTCAAAAATGATTATACCATAAGCTTATATCAATGTTATTTGTACTGAAAAGACAACCAGCAAATGTTCCATGTTCAATAAAGATTATACCATAAGCTCATATCAATACCAGCAAATATTCCATTCTCAAAAAAAATTATATCATAAGCTCACATCAATACCAGCAAATATTCCATGCTCAAAAAGGATTATACCATAAGCTCATATGGTCTCATAGCCAGGTGAGCTACAAGAAACATGGTACTGAAACATGGAAGATCAAAGACAAACATGAAATATAGTCAAACAAGGACCAATCCATCCAAGAAAATCAATAACAAATAAACACCTTAATGCAACCATGTACCAAGATTAAACATGGACTAATTCACTCTTCAAACACAGACAATGCTGATGGCACAAAACATGGTCAAAAACAGATAAATTCATTCATGAAACATGGTCAAACATAGACCACACAACCATGAAATGTGGTCAAACATAGACCCACACAACCATGAAATACAGTTAATTCTACTCAATATATCCATGATGCAACTATCTCTCCCATACCAAGAAACAATGTCAAACATGATTCACTCCATCCAATTCAAGGATGAAACTGACCTAATTTCTGATTGGTCTCAAAATTTTGGAAGCAAACTAAACTCTTTAGTCAGCCATATTAAGTGTAATGTTTGGATATAAAACAGTTTAAAACATTAAATAGTTTCAGCAAAAAGAAAATAAAATAATTTGATTAGGCATCTTTGGTAGCTACAGTAAGGTACAAGTGATTTTTTATATTCATTATTTCAAGATGGTTAAGAACTTATCAAGGACCTGAGGCAAAATAAGGAACTATCCAGTAATTCTGTACAAATGTATGTTAACATTACACCCATAGATGTCATCTGTATATAATGGCATTCTTTACCTTGTATTTTAATACATTACATAGTAGGAAGATTCATCTTAAAATTGTCTTTTCAGTACAAATAACATTGAATCAAATATTGTGTTACATGGCTCTTCTTTCTTTTCTTCCAAACAGGCAATTACTTAGAAAGAAGTATCAGCAAACAGTATTATTATCCTCATATTTTGCAAGCAATAGTATCATACCCTTCATCTGTCTGCCCAACCATTATTCTGTAATCCTATCTACTCCTTACCACTGGGCTGAAAACTCACCAAATTTACTATATAAATTCCCCATGTAGGAAACATATGCCCCATCCTTTGTGGTCTCTGAGTGGGGATGGATGTCCCATGTAACATAATACAATAATTGCAATTACTGTGACATTTTCCAATATATTTAATTTACTAAACTTTACATATACAATCATAGCAGAGTACACATAATATATACAGTAGATTTGGGGTTTCAATACCTCAATCACACGGCCTGAGGAGAAAGGAAACAATATAAGCATGGGGATTTTCAGTGGAAAACCAAGCAAGTATCTACATCTATTTGCCGTGGGATAATCTGTGATCTGGCCAGTCACAAATCCAAACACAGTCATGCCAGGCCAAAGACGGCCTTAGATGGCCTGATTATAGACAACCATGTTCTTTTAACTGTCAATTTTCTGACTGCATGGTTGTGAATGATGAATATTGATGGTGACTTGACAAAACATGGTATGAACATGGTCATGCCGGCTGTGGACATTCATGATCCAATCATGGTATAACATCTTTGGGTGACCATCAATATCTATTATTACAATCACAGATGACCATCATCATTACATATAGTCAAAGTACAGAGTCTGACAATGGTTGACCAGGGCCTATTAATAGTGCAAACAGTGAAGGAAGGCAGAAGCAGATAAAATTTGTTAGCAAAGAGAATTATAAGCACCGTTCTAGTATATATCTAATACAATTACTGAGAAGCAAAGGAACCCATCAATGTAATGGACTGTATGGCTTCTGAAATAAACTAGAAAGTCATGTGTCCATTACCAGTATCCCCCAGTCTAAACACTATAGTTGAACTCACACTTGGTTGGGAAGAAAATAAAGTGCTTGGACTATTCTGTTGCTGTAGATTGTTATCAATTCCCCTGACATTCATCTTAATTAACCTAGCAAGAGATCTGTCTAGGCTTTACTTCATGCATCACTCTCCTTGTCTCTTCATTTGAAACAGAAAGCAAATCAATTTTCATGTCTCCACTGGTGAACTAGTTCAACTGTTTGAATTTTCTACAACATTATACCCACATAATTCTGTCACAGAAGAAATATGGACAGAACTCTGCATTTATACTATAATTATTGAGAGGGAAATTTAACCTTTTGCCATAGAAAATTATTGTCTTTTGAAACAAAAGTCAATAATGACTTTGCTTATGCAGCCAAGATCAATAAGTATGATTGGCTTGTGTCCAATCAGCTGCAAAAGTTCAAACAATACAGTAAATTGATGTACAGCACCACTACATCAGTCTTCGGAAAGACTGACACAAATTGTCATTGCATCACTAAACATTGTGAATCTTTATCCTACTTCCTGAATATTCAGACAATGGCTTAATCACCAATCCATAGTTTGCCTTCAGAGGCTTGCTACAAGGTGTAAAAGTGTATAATGGAGACAACCTGTCTGCTCCATGATTCATAACTGAAGTCTTAGACTGTTGAAAACACAGGAGTTTATTTTAAGGACTTTACCCTTTAAGGTTTATTTTGCCATTTGGGATAGCTAGACAGCAGCAGGAAGGGTGAACCCTACAACTTTTTGCCTGAACCGTTAAGTAAAAATAAATAACAAAAAATAAGGGTCAAAACGATAAACCGAGCCTTCTAACTATATTATTACCTTTTAGTTTGAAAAACGAATAATAAATTTTTTGGGTTAGCTCATTTTTGTTACTTCATTTTTGACTTTTGCTTTAATGCGTTTAGTTTACTCGGTAGATCTCGTACAAAGTTGTAGAGTTCACCCTCCCTGCTGCTCATAGAAAGGGGAAATAATTCTCTAGCAGAGGAGGAGCAGAGTTATCGCGTTTTATTAAGTATTTTTGGTGATTTCAAATTCAATTAAATATCTATTATAAATATTATTTAATAATGAATATTGGAGAACCTCATTCAGCTAGATTAGCACGAGAGCGACTAGAAGCAATTAAAAAATATTTACCTGTTCGTGATGCTTTCAAGCAACAATTACAAGAACGACAAGAATTTCAAGTCGAATTTGAAGAGGATACAAAACAATTATTTAAACCGATTGTCGAACCAACAAAGAAAATTGTTACAGCAACTGAGGCAACACAACGAGCTCTTGAAACATTACCTGCTGATATTGCTGGTCGTATTCAAGCGGCTCAACCACAACCACAACCACAACCACGACAACCAAAACCAGAATTAAGATAATAGATAAATTTACACCTGAAGGTATTGCTGCTATCAAGGACAAAGACCAATTACTTGATATTGCCGCATTTGGATATTATGAAAGACAAAGATATGTAAAACCAGAACATGTTAAATCTCTGAACTCTGCCAATTGGATTAAGGATGTATATCGCATATATACTGGTATTCCAGAAATTAGATCTAATGAAGATATTAAAAATTTTAATAAATTTGATGAGGCTGTATATAACCATATAAAAGAAAAATCTAAACAATTGCTACAATCTCCAAAACCACAAAAACAACCACGATTTAAATTACCACGATCACCAATGCTACCACCACTACCACAACAAGTATCACCACCACCCCAACAACAATTGCCACAAATATTACCACCACTATCACAGCAATTAATACAATCTCCAAAACAACAAAAACCAAGCAAAAAGGAAGAGGAGGAAGAAGAATATTGGCCGCCAGACACCTCTTCTGGCAA
>JAECUM010090889.1:0-65275 GCA_016617855.1 Megalonaias nervosa
CTGGTGGATGTGTCCCTGTTCACAGCAGAGGCAGAGGAGTTCGTGCAAGGGCTGGAGTAGTGCTGGTTTCCCGCTCTTGAGGACTTCACGTGGGATGCCGTCGTTCCCAGAGGCCTTCCCACAAGCGAGGCAGTCGATGGCTTTTCTGAGTTCTTCCAGGGTAGGTGGTGTGTCTAGTTCCTCCATGACTGGCAGATCTGGGATGGCGTTCAGGGCGGTGTCGGTGACGACGTTTTGGGTTGCATACAGCTCAAGACCGTGCTGAACCCAGCGCTGCAGCTGTTTCCCCTGGTCTGTGATGAACACGCCCGTCTTGGACTTGAGGAGGGGGGGATTGTCTTGAAGGATGGGAGGCCTGTCGCCTTCTTGATACCCTCGTACATGCCTCTTGCATCCCCAGTGTCTTCAGCTGTCTGTACGCTGGTTCAGAGGCTCAGCCAGTAGGTGTTGGTGCAGTGGCGGGCGGTCCGCTGGGCGTTGTTCCTGGCAGTCCTGAGGGCTTGCAGTGTACTAGGGCTATGCGCAGCCTTGTAAGCCAGGAGGGCTTTCCTCTTCGCCTCAGTCACGGACTGCATCGCCTCCCCGTTGGCCTCATACTATTCGGTAGTTTTGCGCTCTTTCTTCCCGTAGGCAGTAATGGCTGAATTGTATACGGCGTCTCGGAGGTGGGATCACTTGGAGGCGATGGTGTCATCAGGTGTCATATGATAGTATATATATGAAAATAACGATAAAAAGTATTAATAATCCTCGTTTTCTAAATGAATTTAATATGGTACACATTTTCATCACAATCCTTTGATTTTTATTCCCCCTCCACTATAACGTATAACGGACAAACTATGCAGAAATGTGGAATGAGAGAGAAAATGAATTTGGGCTGGATTGAAACCTTGAAATAGAAATTACACCAAGTAACCTACAAGAATATGGTTCGTCGTAACGATACGTGTATACTTTCCTTAGGATTTGATACAGTGTTTGTCAATGATACAAAGTTGAAAACCAGGTCGCCATTATAAATTCCACGGTTACGTGGTTATACATACTGTGATGTATTTAATGTTATGTTTTGTCGTTGTATCTTAAAATACTATAATTTTCTAAAAATCAATTATTATTAGTTAAATATCAAAATGTCCAAAGGCTCCCGCTCTCTCTCTGGACCATCGTAGCAAGATACGGGCTAATATCAATGAAATGACGAACGTAAAGGATTTTCATTTCTGTCATCCCACGATATCTCTGGACTTATGAATGATGGTAAAAGTTAAGTCAAACCGACCAAAGGATGTGTGTGTGTGTGTGTGTGTGTGTGTGTGTGTGTGTGTGTGTGTGTGTGTGTGTGTGTGTGAGAGAGAGAGAGAGAGAGAGAGAGAGAGATGGGGGGGGAGTTTATAGGTGGTACTAGAGCAGAATAATGACTTTGATCAACCGTAAATATATTAAAATATTTTAATTACCTCTTTTTGGTTCGTCATTTTGCTTAGTTTATATTCCACATGTATTGAGCCATCCTAATATGTTTGTCTCAAACAAGCCACACGTTTCCCAAATTTTCGGAAGAAAATGAGCACAGTGTCACTCATTTCTGATTCTCTCTACATGATGTTGGAATGTAACACATGTGGAGTCGAAAACTCACAAAGAAGTTTGATATCTTATAAAATTGATACAGCATGAAAATCAGTGTTGTAGTGCCAGGCTGCTTTTCTCTTTGAGGTTCTCATTATCTTTCCTTGCAGATTCTAAGGACATGGATAGCACACGTACCGAAGTGTTACTTCCAACCGCAATAACATCATAGATTTCCTCTGGAGTCAGCTGTACCAGCTGATATAGAAATTTGTATACGTATTAATATTATTCGAGTCTCAGATGGCACGGTATGATGCATGCTCTTTATTAAGTTGTTTTTTGTGAATGCTGTGAATGTTTGCTGATCAGTGTCGGTACATTTTGCTTCATGTGTATTGCTTGCACACCTTTAAAATGCATATTTTGCACAGTTGCTCAGAAGTGGCTAAGTTCGGTTTGCGTGTTTGATTCAGTACATTTTGAGACTGCATACAGAAATTTGCTACTTGTCTTACATAATGTTATTGATAGCAACAGGCACACACAAGAATTGTGAATCATGAATTTTGATGAAACTTGACATGTGAGATAAAATGAACAGCTTGTATAGCAACAAGATTTTCATTAAATATTTTCATACTAACAAAGCCATCATCATTAACTAATTTACTTCTGCGATTTATGTCATTTACAATTTCGATACAAACTCTTTTTCAAATATTTTCCATTGTCTTACCGAACACCGAGTTGTTCATTAACTTGAAAAAGTTTTTCTCAAAGTCGGTCTTAGCAATAGTACGACGTTTGGTATTTAAGTCAATATAATTTGACATCCACCTCGATTGATTAAATTTTAGTACGCGATGGACTTTTCTTAAAATTAGTCCAGCATCTACTGCTTGTTTTAAATTTTTGTAATGTATCACGTAATTTCTTTCATTTAACAAATTTGGAACTAGCTTATTACCAATGGAATTTTTTGCTGTTTTCATGACTCGTTGTTCATGTGATACTAAACTATAATCTATCATCATAGACTCTGCACAAAATGGGTAGTCATTATGTAGATCATGCAACGAACTAGGATAATCTAGATCAATTTCAACAAAGTATGAAAAATTTCTAGGCAAATCTTTTTCAGTTTCTTAATGAAATTGATCCGGAATTATCCAATGAAATCCACCGCAAGGCATTGGCTCTGACATTGCATACCCATACAAATTCACGCAACCTAGATGAATAATATGATTGGATGGTAGATTTTTATCATAATTTTTTAGATATTTATTATTAGCTACTGCATATTTTTTTTGTTATAACGCTAATTCCGCCTCTGATAACGTTTTCAATAAAATTAAACATATCGACATCTGTCAAGAGATCCAATTCTATCTTACTTGTTTTTATTAGAACGTCCCACGACAGCCCGGGAGCAGAATAATACCAGCAGGGATCTAGTCCATAATTTTTATGACTAACTCGACGAAAACTTTCAAACACATCTGCTAGTAGTAAAACACCTGTTTTCAAATATATATCATGATAATCACCAAATATTTGACAACTAAATTTATTCCAAATTTCTTGTGCATATTTGTATTCGTCGTCTGACACACCTTCGCCTTTTAGCTGCTAGTAAAATTTGTCTTTGCCGGGCAGAGAAGTTTCATTAAATCTGCTCCAGTCGTCGAGATACTCATATAGAAAGATACCTTTATTCGTCAGATCGACGTAGGTTCCAAGAAAGCAACTTTGCAGATTATTAAAAGTGCTACAATATTTCACAAGCTCGTCCAGTGATGCTGCCATAAATTGCAGACTGTCAATAAAACGTAATTTTCCGAGAGTAACTGACATATACTTTTCAAAATTATTTGGAATACATTTTATCTTATTATTTAGTTTTAGTTTAGATTTAATTTCCTCGTTGCCAAAAGCTTCTACAATGATGTGACTGTCATAGCCACGAAAGTTATGTAAAAGGACAGGAATAAAATCTGGAGCATGAAATTTTAAATCGCAACTGTTATGAGCCGCTCCACGATACTGACTGGTCAGATGATAGTGATCGGGCACCTTATCATCGCCCAACAACTACTCGCAGATATGGCAATTAACTGCATTGGAAAATTCAAGTTGTTGTTTTGATGTTATTTCCATTAGAGCTGTTTTAAATAATCTGTTAGAAATTTTATTAACTTTGTCTATAAGATTTTTTAGTAACCACACGGCCGGACTTTCAGACTCGCCATTGCTACATCTGTATAACTTTACTGGACTTGCAAAATTGTCATTAGCACAACAAACTACTTTATAAGCTGCTCAGCAAGGGACATGTTGTTGTATTTTTCTTGTACTTGATTTATTTGGATTATTTTCTGCACCCAACCACAGGAACAAGTAAACACTCGAAATCGGCATAAAGAACAAAAGGAATATTTAGCTTATGATCATAATTTTTAAATTTTAAAACTTTTTCTTTTTCGCTTGGCATAGTTATTCTTTGAACGTTGACACAGAATTTGAGATGCTCTTGCAGTTTTCCATCGCTAGAAAAACCCTGCAAACATCTGTAACAGAAATATTTCTTATTTTTATTTTTAATATATTGTCTGCCAACTAAGCCGTTAAAGTTTTTTATCCAGCAATAATGTCCTCGATAAAATAATAAATTTATTGTCTTTTGTGTAGCAGTCTCTGAAATATATCTTGGGTAACATTTTCTCGCTCATCTAATCCGAAAACATTTACTGAAATATTGTTTTGTGTTTCAAACTTTAGTATCTGATTTTCTGCTACTGGAGAAGTTATCCGGTCAAGATCTAGTTCGTCTTTGTATGGCAAATACTTTTCAATTCTATCTCTGTGATCACTCTGAGGATGTCTCTCAGACAAAATTGACACACGAAAACATTGATCTTCGTTGTTTTTGACATTTATACAACATTCTTTGGTTTTAGTTTTTTAGGGAGATCAACGTAAGAACTGCCGCGAAGTACGTTATATCTTGCTGTGTGAATTAAAACTTCCTTGATCATCTCAAATTTCCAACCCGATCCTGATGAAGTAAATTCCTCCAATTTTTTTATTTATTTCTTGGTGTATTTCATCTGCGACTGTGGCAATTTTTGTTCCAGTTAATATTGTTTGTGATTCAGCTGTTAAATATGGTTCTGAAATTTCGCTGTCAAAATTTGTATTTTCAAACATTATGTCAATTATATCTTTTTCGATTACATGTAATTTTGATAAAATCATATGATACTGTACTATTAGTTTGATACTTTTATGAGCTGCAAGTTCTTTTGATATAACAGGTTGTAAAAGATGAAATAAATTTGTAGAGTTCAAATTTGCTAAAACATTTTGATTATCAAATTTGTGACTGTTATCGTATCCGGAAAATGCTGTGGCAATTTTTTCTGTTTTGATAATGCTCTTCTTAGCAATATCTCGCAATTTTAACATTATATATAGTATATTTTATATTTAATTGAACATTATGTAAGAATCAATTAGAGATATGAAATCCCTAAAGTATAATGACAGAAATTTTGAGATATATTAGAATGACAGCAGAGGAGCAAGAAGCTTATCATGTACATCCAAAGTACAACTTATATGCTGCAAATGCATTAGGTTCAATTATTTGCATAAAATCTAAAACATCTATAGGAAAACCAACCCCAGCTGGAATGATAATTTCAGTAAAAGGTGATGATACAGATATGACCGAAATGTTTAGAAAAGATTATATGTATACATTATTTTGCGATGATATTCCAGAATTACAGTGAGTCTATCGAGTAAATGGCTCGATTAATGATGACAATATTAAAAATTTAGCATTACAAAATGAGTTTCAGCCACATCCTGTGTTTGGTTTATATGAAGCTAATCATAAAGGAATTATTCGAAATATAAAAACAAAAGAAGTTATTGGAAGTTTACAAAACACTGGATATTTTTATGTAACTATACGTAACACTAAAACTGATCAGGTTCATTATAAAGCCCATCGTTTTGTGTTTGAAACATTTAATGGTGCTATTCCGAATAATTTAGTTATCGATCATATTAACAAAATTAAATCCGAGAATAAAATTGAAAATTTAGATTTAGTTACATCAAAAGAAAATAGTAGAAGAGGAGATACTGGCGGTGCTAGATATGCTAGACAAGTAATTTCAATAAAACTTGACACTGAAGAAGAAATAAAATTTAAATTAATAACAGCTGCTGCAAAGCATCTTAAAATTCATCCGCAATCAATAAAATATGTAGCTGACGGCGTAACTAAAACAGCGACATCAACGTCAACATTTGATAGATTTAGTTTTAGATACAGTGATTCATTATATTTCCTAGCTCGGTCTTTGTAAGGCAACTGTGAGCAAACATCAAAACATCATCTCGATCAAATTTTAGTGTTATAAATGCGCTATCATTAAGTTTATTTTTTCTGCAACTGTTAGAAGTATTCTATTATTTCCACCATGCATTATGATAACGTTAAGAGAACAAGCACTATATCTCGACAGACATTTTCTAACTGCCTCAGCTAATTCTCTGTAATTTAATATATTAACTTTTTGATGATATTTTACTTTGGCAGATTTTGTTTCGCTGGCCATTATTATTGTAAATTAGATAAAAATATATTATAATATGGATTTAATGAAACGACTTGCTGATATATATTCGGGAGATTTCATCTCTAACGATACAATCACTAACGACAAAGTCGCCAACGAAGACAATTTTATACCAAAATTAGACAAATTTTCTAGCTATAACGAAGATGATATTTTATACAACAATAACGACGAAGATGGCAGCGTTGCTGTTGCTGACAGAAAAAATTACAGCAGGCCGACAACTGGACGATATAATGTTAAATATCATATCGCTAAAAAAAATAATAAAATTTAATTTTACAATTACTGAACAAAAAATATTTTGGCAGCTTATCAAACATAAAAATAACTGGCTAGCAAAGAAACATCAAATATGATTTTATTTTTGTTAAAATATTCAATTTGATGCAATTGATAATGTAAGAAAATTACATTTAATTTCGTTATGTGAAACTATCAAATGCAAATCTGTACTTATGAAGTACGAACAAATTTATAATAACATTACATCAATGTTGACGAAATCGACCGAGTTGGTACCCAGCTATTAAATTTATCACTATATCCTCTCCATTTAACTAAACGTTTGTTGCCGAGTTTTCTAATAACTTTTTTGAATAACAAATATATCTTGGGAAGTTTTCTGAAGTTCCTGTTCATAAAAGCTACCAGTCATAGTCTCACCTAATAAATCTTTTAATGCATGAATCACTGGTATTGTTACAAGTACTTTATATCAACAACAAATAGTTCTTCGCTCCAGTTTGGAGTAAATCCTTTCTCAAATGATTTTTTTTCGTCAGAGAAATTCTAACTTTATCACCCACTTTAAATTTGTGTCGGCGGTACATGTTTTCGTTTGCTAATATCGGATGTTTCATTGCGTTGTTTGGTGACATTTTAGTGGTTCGACGTTTCGTGTTATTTTATTCGTCAACAATGTTCTGTAAATTGTCAATATATTTATTTGTATTTTTAGCTGTCAAATATTTGTGGATTTTTTCGTTTAGTGTGCAATTAAATCGGTCGGCGACAACGCTTTTACCTTCATTTCCAGTGACATATTTTTTGATATTATTTTGGAGCAAAAACTGCTCGAACTTTTTATTGAAAACTTCTGCTCCGTGATCAGTCCAGATTCTAATTGGTTTTCTTTCTGTAGTTGTTATTATTTGTTTTAAAGCATCAGTTATCGACATTCCTGTCTTATCTGAAACAGGTACACTAAACGCGTATTTACTAAAACCATCCACAACATTGAAAAGATATTTCTTTGGAGCGCCGTCAGCGCCAACGTTAAATTCAGCTAGATTTGACACATCGACTAAATCTATCGCCCACATATCATCGATGGCATTTGCGCCAACTTTACGTCGCGGAAACATTTTTTTTCTAGGTTTTTGTCGCTCTGACGCTAGCGACGTTGTCGCTTCAAGATCATCATTGCCGAGTCCGAGTTTATATTTTGCTCCAATAAAACCCTGCACCAGCTTTCTATCAACACGCTCTCGCATATTTACAGGTTTCATACTACTAAGTTCGTCCAACATTACTTTATCGCAGCTGTGTTTATCTTGTTCATGGTCACGATAACAAATGTCGTGTCGCATTGCTATGCTATCAACTTGATTGTGATGTGATGTGATTATGATTTTTAACGTAGCTATAACAATTTTTCAGTCATATCGCTACGATGTCTGCAGTGTGGCAGTTTATAGTGATGTCTAGCACTGGGGCATCATGCCGCAGACATGTAGCATGATGTCCCACCCAGTCACATTATCCTGACACCAGGCCGACCAGTCCTAACACTAACCTCTTAATGCTGAGCGCCAAGCGAGGCAGCTGTTAGTACCATTTTTGTAAGTCTTTGGTATGACTCGGCCGGGGATCGAACCCACGACCTCCCGTATCCGAGGTGGATGCTCTAACCACTAGGCCACCGGAGCGGTTTCAACTTGATTGTAAGGCTCTTGTCCTGACAGCGGATTGTCGTTCTCGTCAAGTTGTTTATCTAGCGGATTATAAGGTCCAGTATATTTATGGCCTGGCAATGTCCAACCGCCTTTTGGTTTCGGCAATTTGCCAATCAATTTATGTATGTCTATGCCTGTTCCTATTATTTCTCTGTTGTTGCATTGTTGACAATATGTAACAATTTTATTTTGCTCAAGACATAAATCTCTATCACAATCGTACTTGCATCTCATTATTAGTCTTCTACCAAAATAACCTCTCCTCGCTGGGGACAATTTCTTTAAAAACATACTTTTTCTTTTTCCGCATATTGCGCAAATACGTTTCAGCATTATTCTATTAATTTTTGATTTTTCTGTTGTTTCATTGATATTTTCTGTTTTAGTTTTACATTTCAGACAATATGCTGACATTATATATCAAGGAGTTTAGATAAAATTAATTGCAATCTCATCATTGGCGAGGCAAAGTTGTTTGTCAAACTGTAAAATAAATTTTAAAAAATTGATATGCTGGGACATTTGTTTTATAAACATTATACAATAATGCCCACAAGCTGAAGTTCCAACAAGCTGAGTTTGATTAGACGAATAATTATTATTTTATGTTTTCGAGACATATATTTTTTTATTGCATCACTTGGTGGAAGTCCAAATGAGTCAAAATAATTGTTATTATAAACTGCTACCCAATGTGTGCCAGATCCGTCATTGAAATCTTGTATATTTATTACACGAGCCTAGCGACGGTGTCGCTCGCGGCGGAATCGCGCCAAGTTCATCTTTGGAATAAACTCCGTGGAAATCTTTTACTTGTTTTAGCTTATCAAGTATATGAAAGTTACTTAACGCAGACGTGTGCCTGGCAATGTTAGTCTTCGTCCCATTCCCAGTAGATTTGGCAGCAGACTTCCCGCTACTCCCACCAGCAACGGTCCTATAAATCCGCCTCTGGTTGTTCGTCGACGAGATCGCGGTGTCTTGTTTTTCGTTGTCTTTCTTTTTGCTATTTTTCGTCGTGGCATTATATTTATCTTTAGACTATTTTCTTTATACCATCGCCAGAGACAGCCTTTTTTTGTTGCGCCAGATACTGCGCCAGACGCTGCTGCTAATCCTAATGTACCTAACACCGGCAAAAGTTTAGGTATTGACGTTCTGGCCATTACGGATAGTGCGGGACCGATGAAGCCGCCGTGTATTGTCATTGCTGTTATTTGTGTGGCACTTAAATTTAAAACAAAAGGTTTGCCGCGGTTATACTTATTTACTTGTTTTTTGGTTAACATTAATTTTGTTAAAGTACCTTCAGTGTTGTGTTTTACTTTTAATGAAACCTGCCGTTGTTTAGAAACAGCAGCTGCTATTTTTCTAACTTGACCATCTGTCAAATATATTTCGTTTACAATATATTTTGTCTTTATATACAACTTACAGCTTAAACTTGAAGTTCTTTGAACTTTGAGTTTGTTTCACACTTGTACGGTCATTTCTCCTTCGATAAAGTCGATTGTAACAGTTCTATCGCTGATCACTAACGCGTACACGTACAACTGTGCTACTGGAACTGCTCCTAATATCCAAGTAATTTCAATATCAGCAGTTGAAAATACATCTCTTTCATTTTATTTACTAACATCAAAATAAAATATCGGATAAAGTGGACGAAACTCCTCAGTTGATATCTGAGATCCATCTCCAACGTCCTGATATTTTTGCACCGCGTCGAGCAGGTACATGTAAGGTCGAGTAATATTTTTATTAGCTTCATCTGCAAAATTACATTCTATTACTCGTTCTGGATATTGCTTTGAATTTATTCTAGCATATATTCGTCTAACATCAGCATTATCAAATATTGCATTATTTTGTTGTTGGTTACCACGTAGCGGTTGCTGTTGAAATACAACAAATAATTGCCTCGGCAGTTGTTCACTTGATGTTGTTGTGACTCGCCATGTGTAGTCTGTGGTATTTGGAACTGCTGTTTGATATATTTTATGTTGCTGAAAATAAATCTTCTTTGTATGTTTTTTTAATAACACCATCTAATTCGAGCGATTTTGAAACTGTTGGTGTTATTCGTGACATCCACAGTGCAAGTTTGTTTATGATAAATTGTACATCAGCTCCACCAGCCCGAAATAAACAATCATTTTGTTCTGCTCCATCTAAAATAAGTGTATGTTTAACTCCACGAAATAGATTGTTGTAATCGCGACAAAAGCCAAATATTGTACTTAACGGCAGCGTCATTGTAATTTGGCGAGATTCTGCTGTAAGTGCCTTTCTCTTAAACTAACCTTCATTGCAACGTACATTTCTTACGCTAATTGCGTTACTAATCAAATTTAACATTGCAACGCCGTCTGCAGCTGCAGCTGGTGGTATTATACCAAGATTATTACAAGCAGCAATAAGCGAGACTCTTGTAGCATTTGCATCATCGGCTGCTGGTGGTGGGGCTATACCAAAATTAATAGCATTAGCGATAAGAAAATCTCTCACAATTACAACATCTGCAGCGGGATCAGCCCCATGCTCTAATGCACCTTTAGAAATAAATTCTCCAGATACAGTTCCAGCTCCAGTATCTTTAAACCACATCATATTAGTTGCTGTCGATCTGGAGTAATCATCAGAAAATGAAATAGTATTAAAATTGTTACCTTAGATGTTCACCCTTTGGCGATAAAAGTTTTTTTGGTGTTGTTATCATTGCACGTTGAGTTTCTTTTGTTGGCGCGATTTCTGACATAACTTGTTTGATTGTCGCAATCTGTGGTGCAGATTGGCCTTTTATTTTATCAGCAACCTTTTGTCCAACAACAGTTCCAGCAGCAGATGCAGCTCCAGTTGCAAAAGCTTTTGACGCGTCAAGTGCAATTGGCGCAAATTTATTCGCTATTCCCGGAACATTTTCAATAATTTTAGTAAATATATTTCCCAAAAATCCACCAATAATTTTTCTTCGGTACAAGTTTTTTTGTTTCATATTATATCAAGTAGGTTGCATAAAAGAATAGCTTGCTATTGTACTTGTAGGTGTAAATAGTAAGTGACAACCTGGTTATTCAAATCCAGCTGTCGTCCAGATTGACCTGTCAACTGCATATTTACTGCTGCTATTTGATTTTCAACATTTAGCGGATAATAAATAACTTGCCGTGGACTAATTTGCATGAGCGATCCCGGTGGAACATCTGGAGAAAAGCTATATATTGTGTTACGTTTCGGCTCGTTTAAAGTAACATAAAGAAAAGAGTGACTACAACAAGCTTTGGAAGTTTTAACAAAAATAATTTATTTCCCTAGAAAACACGGTGAAAAGGTAAAAATATGAAGCAAGACTTACGATTTACGAAGAAGATTCAAAAATTTGTCCTAAAATTGTGAAAAACACATAAGTCCTGTGAATAAACAGTTCTACATTGAAGTCTGAATCTCAATTCCGTTCCAAGATGGCGGATGATGACGTCAGACGAAGGTTTTACAGAAGTGTCTAGAATTTTCACTGTGAATCACAATTTGTACTGTCCTGTTCCATTTTAGAATTAATTTCAGCAAATGTCTTTGTCCAAAGCCAGTTGTGTAGTTCTCCAGGGAAAATAATTCTTATTTAGAAGATAGACGAAGTACAATCATCAATAACAAAACACACGTTGTTCTAAAGACGTACGAACGAACAACTCTTTCTAGCACAAAAGAATACCTTCTTCTTAAGGTATTTAGAAACTCTATAAGATGTTACGATGTGACTCTCTAAGATGTCAAAATATGAATCTCGACTAGTTCGCAGGTACCTGAGTATTTTAAAGCAAACTAATACGTCATTTCATGTACACGCACGAAGAAATCTCGCGGACGTAGTATAGAATGTCAACAAGTATTATTAGTAATGACCGTGGTCACAGCCAGTCATTTACATAGCTATTTCCGACTGTTTATTTAATACGACAAAACCGTCATGCAAAAATCGTGCTTACGCGAGTCACATTTACGTTCTAAATAAACACGATGTTTCTAGCAAAAAATCAGACCCTGCGAACATAATCATCATCACAACAAAAATTATAATAATGATATAAAAATGAAATAAAAGAGAAATATAAAAAATTCAGATTTTAACACACATGTAATTTAACTACAGGGTAGTAACAATTGTTTGTCCTTTACTACCTCGAGCTGAGCAAGATCCAGCTGCAATAGAGCAATATATTAATATTGTGCTTACGTCAGTTATGTTTACTGGCAAAGCATCATCATACGTTATAGTTTGTTCTGCTACAGATCCATATTGCTTGTGAGTAAATGCTATCAGCGACGCTATGCTTGTTGCTGATGAAAAATCTATTATAAAATTATTTTTACTGTTATTCTAGCGCGTAATGTGTTATAATTCGGTGTCAGCTCAAAATTGTCAGCGATACCAATATTTTTAGTTGTCAGCTCTTTTATTATTTTATTTAGATCAGTGACATCATAAGCTCCTTGTGGAATTTTAACTGTTTTCCACGTAGGTCTTGGAGCTGGAGTTAAAGTAAATGAAAATTGATCGTTTATTCCAGTTTTTACGTTAGCCATGGAATGCCAACATTTACATGAAATTAGTCCAATTTCATACTGTTTTTCAGTATCATATTGTATTGGCGAAATATAATTTACTGAAAAATTTGAGCTATCTTTAGCGGCCGTACTAGAGTCAAATAATAATGTTGTTGACATTTATATTCTTTTATTTTATAAAATTGAAGTTTTGGTTAACATTTACAAAATCAAAGTTTTGGTTGACATTTACAAAATCAAAGTTTTGGTTAACATTTATATCAAATCGCGATGTAAGATACTGTATTCGTCAGATGTTAATAAATTTTCCGATCTTAAATGATCAAGTATATCAACAATTTCATTGTCAATTTCAGCACCAACATTTCCAGCTTCTTTTGACGATATCAATAGCATTAATCTGCCTATCATTTCTACTACTGATGTATATATTTTTACACCTTTTCCAGTCTTTTCTTTATCTAATCGACGTTTATCATAATCATCAAATACATCCCTAAAACGTCGTCCTTCAGTACTAGATATTCTATCTTTAAACTTTACTGCAACAAATTGAAAAACACCAGCAATAACATCATCTTTAGATGGTTTATAAAGTTCTGACATATCTTTTTTCTTCGGCTTTATCAATGTCATCTAAAGCTTTTTTACCATCTTTACTTGTTTTATTTAATAATTTTATTAAATCAAGATATTTATCATATGTCCATTTATCAATATTATCAATATCTTTAATTTTGTTTTCTTTTATAAAAGTATAATATTCTGATGAATCCATTTTGTCTTTTAATTTGTTTTTAAAAATTTCTTTCATATTTTCAGTTTTCTTCTTTTTTCAGTTTCCTCTAAAGTTTTTATTTTTCCTGGAGATATAACTAGTGGTTGTTCAACCTCTTCTGAAAATTTTATGCTCTCTGGTATTTCAGTTTCAGCTTGCATTCTTTCAGCTTTCCTTCTTTCAGCTGCTTCTTTTTTATATACTCTTTCACCCGATTTTCATCATTCATTCTGAATTTCCTTAAAAAAGTCCAACTCTTACCAAAACTTTTAGTTCTATTAGCCTCAGTTGTTTGATAGAAGACATCAGCAATAATACCTTGTCTAATGTTTTGAGTTAATTGCAACATTTCATTATCTCTGGTAGCTTTGTTCAATTTAGTATCAGAATCACCACCAGCAAGCATTATTACATTTAATTCATTAATCAATTTATTATATCTTTCTTTTGACCAAGACTGTTAACTTTTAATATCATTTATATCATTTTGTGTTAGGAATTCATGATAATAATCAATTTCTAAAAGCTCTACCGTTAATGCAATAATATCTTTTTGTTCTCTTCCAATATCTCCTAATTTATCTGATAATTTTCCGAAAATGGTCCTAATTTCATGTGAAGTTAATTCTGCTAATCTTTGTTGAAATAAAATTGAATTATTGATCAGCCGATTTAGTTCATTTCGTCTAGCAACAGGATCAGCAATATTTGCTACAAGAGCCTCAGCCAATCTTCTTTCCTCATCAGATCTGTCGATACTTTTTGCGGCAGCTGCTTCTTGTCGTTCTTTAACCAATCCGATTAAACCTTTTTCCTGCAATCTTTTAAGTTCTTCTTCTGACAGTGGCTTAGTTTCAGGTTGTTTTCCAGTAACTTCAGTAACTGGTTTGAGAATTGTTGCTGCTGTTTCTGCTGCAGCCACTTGGCTACGTCGTGCTTGTAGAATCATCTGCCTAAGTTCAGCTTTAGACTGAACAAGATTTTTTAGATTTTCTATATGTTTTCTGTACTTTGCTTGTCTTTTCATTTTATTATATATAAATTTTATAAAAATTTTAAGAGGTGGAAGACTATCGAAAACAAAAACTGACTGCAGATAATTTTCAATACAGCATCTAAACACCTTAGCTGGATTATGTGTAAGTTTATCAAATAAGAAAAAGTTATATTTATCCGCTGTCGCTTTATGATATAATTCAATAAATTTGTCTTTAGTCACGTCGCCACATTGCTCGTTCGCGATATTTCTAACATGAACGTTGTCCAGTCCAGGGAATAATATAAAACAACCAGTATTTCTGTCAACATTATAAAAACCTTGAGCGAGATAAACAGAATGTTTTTGTTTTATTCATTTCTTCATTGTTTAGCGGAATATCATCAAAAACAGCTGTCATATGCTCGGACGAATCAAGTTGATTAACTGGAACAAGTTCTTCTTGTTGTTTGATAATAAAAAAAATCTTCACCAGCATCAAGATCATCAAGAAGTTTATTATCATATTCGTTAAGCAGTTCGTACTTATCCTGTTGTGAATTAATTGTATAAATATAAACTCTGTCGTAATTAAAATTATCACCTAACAGTAAGTTCATTAACAAATTTGTTTTTCCCGATCCAGTTCGTCCAACAATAAGATAATGACAATCTGGAAGTTCATTATTTTGTTTATGTTTCACCAACCGCTCTGTATCAAAATTTAATATCGCCGATTTTGCCATTGTTGTTATATAAAAATTGTCAGACAATAAATAAATAATGAGCCATTATACAAAATTTGGAACAATATTAGGAGATTCGTCGGCTACAATAACAAACGGCAATATTGATTTATGGGGTTACCTGAAACAAAACTGGTGATACAATGACAGGAAACCTGTCTATGTCACATCAACGAGTACTAGGTTTGGAAACAGATTATCCGCCAAATGTTGTTAATACACAAGCTGTTAGTTATGCACAACTAAAATCCGTCGACAATAATAAACTAAATAAATCTATCGGAACTTTAAACGGTAACTTAGATATATCAGGAGAAAAAAATTATAAATTTGGAGACCGGGTATCCGCCAGCAAACTTAAATCAAAGACAAGCTGTAAGTTATTTACAGTTGAAATATGTGGATAATAACAAACTTGATAAAACCGGTGGGACAGTTACAGGTATTATTAACATGTCAAGTAAACAAATTATTGGGTTAGAAACTGTATATGCGCCAGCAAATGTTGATAACACACAAGCTGTAAGTTATGCGCAACTAAAATCTGTTGACGATAATAAACTTAATAAGGCCGGTGAGACAATGACAGGTAACCTGTCTATGTAAATTTTAAAAAATAGCTGGATTACCAACAACCTCGCCACCAGCTAATGAAACTGATGCTATTAGTTATGCTCAGTTAAAAGAAGAACTTACTCCATATTTTAAGAAATCTGGTGGACATGAGAGACAAAAAAATAACTACGACATATGTTCCATTTAATCCTAATGGTCTGACAAATAAATTGCATGTTGATAGTGTATCTGGTGGTGGTATAAAACGAACTAAAAGCAATGTTGGGTATATTCCAACACTTTTAAAACAACTGACAACCGAGTTGGTTTTGAAGTAAGCGCCTCATCATATTATCCTGAAAATTATCCTTATTACGCTTTCTCTGATAGACTCGAGTGGACAACAAACGGAGAAGTTGAACAGTTTTGGATCAGAATTAAATGTCCTACTGCAGATGCTATCTGGCAATTTCATTTGCGAGGTCGATTAAACCCTAGTATTGGTCGAATTTATAATTGGCGGTTTGATGGATCAAACGATACGATTAACTGGACAACATTATATAATACAGCAAATACGTATATTACAACAGCACAATATTTTACAATCCCGACAGAAAATACTGTGAATAAGTACTTATATTTTCTACTTTATGTTGTCGCTGCTGAACATCCATTTCCAGGACTGATTGCATTTGAAGTATATACACTCGATGAACAAATTTAATCGAATGTTATAAAATAATGTCAACACAATTGTTTACAGACGTTGCGAGAGAATTTTATGATTATATTTTTAACCCTAAAATAAATGTTTGGGACGAATCACTATCAGCACGTGTAATAAATACCAGAAAAAATTTTTCAGTTCGAATGATAAACTCTCCATTGTCAGAAGAAGAAAACAATTTTCTTCGTGTTATGCATATGAGAGGGCAACAGCTGAAAGAAGCAATAGAAAACTTTGATGTGATAAGCAGATATTGTCATCCTGATGATTGTCTAGAAGAACAAAAAGAAGTTGAAATCCTCTTGAAAAAAATATTGCTCGAGCTTGGTTTTGGAAATTTAGATTTGATAATAAAATCGAACTTGATAAAAAAAGGAGCTTACGATAAGAGTAGATGAAAAAGATCAAGTAACAGCTAGCCATAATGATCTCGAAAGACTAGCAGAATCTAGAATAATGGGAATAAAAAGAAACAAGAAATTATACAATAGATTTTAAAAATCAAACGTTTTTAAGCATCTCGGTATATACTACCACGACAAAGAAACCTTAATTAAAATCGTTACTTTGACGGTTGATACGGATTTAATTATTAAAGTGTACGCAAACGCAATTTTGTCAATGATACGTAAAAAAGACCCAGAATTTGATCCGATTATTGTTGACAGACCTCTAAAAATAATCAAACATTTTGACGATGAAATTAGTGATCTTAATGATATTGAGTGAGAAAAGTTTTTTTAGAGAAGTCGATGAAACAGAGTTGGAAATAAAAATTAATTCTTATTACGACATAGATGAAGAAGATGATATTCCATTTCCATTAATCCAATTCTCTAGGCAATTGTCATTACGAAATTTTTACGATAAAATAGAGAAAATACTCACAAAACCATATGAAAAATTAATGTTGAAAGTAACTTCTGCTATTGGGTTTCTCACAATTGAACTAGACAAGCTTAAAAAATTAATGCTAGCAAATTTCCTGGTCGCATATGCAATTATCAGACAAAAATTTCACGTTAGATCAAATAAGTTTGATACTCGGATATATTGATGAAACACAAAAGATTATAGTAATTTAGTAAATAAAACAGATTTGTATGAACGTGAAGTAGCAGACATTTTTGATTCATATACTTGGTTAAAGAAATGTTATAAATACTATCGTAGAATACTTCGAGTAATATTATATTTACCACTGCTAATGTCCAGCTCTGGCATAATCTCAAGTGGAGCATTATTAAATCCGTTTTTGTTAAAAATATCTGGTGTCGGTGGCTCTCTTTCAACAGCTTGTAAAAAGATTGAGCCCAAACGTGAAACAAAAAAAAATGCTTGTAAAATAGCAAGTATCACCCATAAAAGATTACTTGATCAGATACGATCTTATTTGCGAGGTGTAAAATATGATATGGACGATTTAATACTCGAGTTTCGTATTACTGACAGTATGGTAACGGATATCCTATCAATGAGAGTCAGCAGGTATGAAAAAGATTATCATAAAATATGGTTATAGTAGTAAATGTTTTGAAATGTCATTATGAAAAAGTGCGTGAACAATATTATCAATAAATGTCATCAAATCATCTGACCAACCTCTTATTTTTAGTTGCGAACAACCGTACTGATCCATATTTTGGTGATATATGGTAACCAACATTTTTGATACAATCGCTTATTATTTTAGATTTTATACTAGCATAGCTCATTTGATTGAATTAAATATCTTACAAAATTTGTTTGTCGATCAAATCCAACATGTCAGATTGGATTATAATGATACATTATATATAATATTTCATTGTTCAATATGAAATTTTGTCTAAACTTTAAAAATAAAGACATTATTTCAGTAGTAGAGAGATTGGAGGGTTATGGATCAGAGATACAACTCCCCCAAAACATTTATTAGGTACACAAAAAGATGACAAAAAATGTTTTACTAGGAGAGTTGGATCTATTGTCCAGGACCCTTCAAATCTCTCTACTACTAGAGTAACCCCAGCATATATTCTAGAGGAAACTATAGGAATCCTTTTATGTCCGAGCATGAACAAAAATTTTTGTATCATTTAATTTCCTCGAAAATATGACGATATAGCTTTTATCAGCATTGTTTCTGAGTCTCCACTTCGATGCATAGTCATGGAGGTTGCGAAGTAAAACACACATACCATTAAATGATGAAGATAGTAAGGTCGTGTCATCCGCTAGTAAAACACATGGGATACTTAAGGTACCAACTTGTATTCCAGAGTTTGTTGACTCCACCAAGGGTATTAGGTCATTTATCACGACTAAGAATAGCCATGCTGATAGCGTTCTTCCTTGTTCTACCCCTTGGTTGACTGAGTATGGTTTCGAATGATGGCCGTTGACTAGAACAAGGGCCCTAACCTCTCGAAAAGAATTCCGAATCAATCTCCACAGATTTCATTTAACTCCGAGATAGAATAGGTTATAAAAGAGACCATCATGCCATACCGTATAAAAGCCCTCGCATTGTCCAGGAATGCGAAAGCTTTTAAATAATGCGCTATTTCCTCTTTGATAATAAAGGCTGCAGTGATGCCACTGCATTCGCTTCGAAATCCTGTATGTATGTAAGTATGTATGTATGTATGTATGTATGTATGTATGTATGTATGTATGTATGTATGTATGTATTTATGTAGGTAAGTAGGTATATATATGTAGGTATCTATGCACTGATTATGTATGTATGTATGTATGAATGCATGATTGACTGACTGAATGACTAACCTGCTGTCTTTCCCTGTACGTATGTATAAATGCATATATGTATGTATGTATGCATGTATGTATGTTTGTATGTACGTATGTATGTATGTATGTATATATGTTTGTAGGTATATATGTATGTACGTATGAACGTATCTATACACATATGCGTGCATCCATGACTGACTGTATGGATAAATGTAGTATGTATAAAGTGTGTATATATATACGTATGTATGTATATATGTATGTATGTATATATGTACATATGTATGCATGTATGCATGTGCGTAATTATGCTTGCATGTATATATGTATGTATGCATGCATGATTGACTGACTGACTCTGTATGTATCAGTTTATGTATGTATGTATGTATGTACATATGTATGTATGTATGTATGTATGTATGTATGTATGTATGTATGTATGCATGTATGTATGAACGTATGTTTGTATACATGTGTGTATATCTGAATGCATGATTGAATGACTGACTATGTATGTGTCAATGTATGTATGTATGTATGTATGTAAGTATGTATGTATGTATGTATGTATGTATGCATGTATGAATGTATGTATGTATGTATCTATTCATGCATGCATGCATGCATAAATGTTCTCATGTATGTATGTTTGTATGGATGTATGTATGTATTTATGCATGTTTGCATGCAAGTATGACTGCCCGACTGACTGATTGACTGTATGAATATATGAATATACGTATGTATGTATCTATGTATGTATGTATGTATGTATGTATGTATGTATGTATGTATGTATGTATGCATGTATATATGTATGTATGTATGTATGTATGTATGTATGTATGTATGTATGTATGTATGTATACATGCATCCGTGACTGACTGTATGGATAAATGTAGCATGTATCTGTGTGTTTATGTATTTATGTATGTATGCATGGATGTATGTATGTATTTATGCATGCTTGCATGCATACATGACTGACCGACTGAGTGATTGAATGTAGGTATATATAAATGTATGCATGTATGTATGTATGTATTTATGTATGTATGTATGTATGTATGTATGTATGTATGTATGTGTGTGTGTATGCATTTATGTATGTATGTATGTATGTATGTATGTATGTATGTATGAATGTATGTATGCAAGCATGTATGTACTTATCTACGTATGTATGTATGTATTTATGTATGCATGATTCACTGACTATGTATGTATCAATTTATTCATGAAAGTATGTATGTATGTATGTACGTATGTTTTTGTATATATGTATATATGTATGCATGCATGATTGACTGACTACGTATGTATCAGTGTATGTGTGTATGTACGTATGTATGTAACTATGTACGTATGTATGTAAGTATATATGTATGCATGCGTGCATGGATGCATTCATGAATGTATGAATGTATGTATGTATGTATGGATGGATGTATGCATTTATTCATGTTTGCATGCATGCGTGACTGACCGACTGACTGATTGACTGTATGTATGTATGTATGTACGTATGTATGTATGTATGTATGTATGTATGTATATATGTATGTATGTATGTATGTATGTATGTAGGTTCTATGCATGTATGTATGTATGTATGAGTGCATCGGTGACTGAATGTATGAATAAATGCAGTATGTATATATGTGTGTATGTACTTATGTATGTATATATGTATGTATGTATGTATGTATGTATGTATGTATGTATGTATGTATGTATGTATCTGTGTATGCATGCATTCATGACTGATGTTATGTATGTATGTATTTATGTATGCATGTATGTATGCAAAACTAACTGACTCACTGACTGCTTGTATTTATGTACGTATGCATAAATGTATTTATATTTGTATGTATGTATGCATGTATTTATGTATTTATGCATGTATTTATGTATGTATGTATGCATGAATGTATGTATATATGCATGTATGGATATGTGTCTGTCTGCATGTATGTATGTGTGTATTCGTGCATTAATGACTGACTGATTGATGGACTGTATGTATGTATATAAGCATGTATATATGTATGTTTGCATGTATGTATGTATGCATAAATGTATTTATGATGTATGCATGTATGTATGTATGTATGTATGTATGTGTTTAGGTATGTATATATGTATGTATGTATGTTTTTATGCATGTATGTATGTATTTATGCATGTATGTATGTGTATACACATGTGTCTACGTTTGTATGTATATATGTATTTATATATGTATTTATGAATGCATGTCTCATTGAGTGTATATGTATTTATGTAGGTGTGTAGGTATATGTATGTATGTATGAATGACTGACACACTGAGCGTACGTATGTATGTATGTATGTATGCATGCATGTATGTATGTATGTATGTATGCATGCAAGCATGTATGTATGTATGTATGTATGTATGTATGTATGTATGCAAGCATGTATGTATGTATGAATGCATGTATGTATGTATGTATGAATGTATGTATGTATGCATGTATGCAAGCATGTATGTATGTATGAATGTATGTATGTATGTATGTATGTATGCAAGCATGTATGTATGTATGAATGTATGTATGAATGTATGTATGCAAGCATGTATGTATGTATGAATGTATGTATGTATGTATGTATGCAAGCATGTATGTATGTATGTATGTATGAATGTATGTATGTATGTATGTATGTATGAATGTATGTATGTATGTATGTATGTATGTATGTATGTATGTATGTATGTATGCAAGCATGTTTGTATGTATGAATGTATGTATGTATGTATGTATGTATGTATGTATGTATGTATGTATGTATGTATGCAAGCATGTATGTATGTATGAATGTATGTATGCAAGGATGTATGTATGTATGTATGTATGTATGTATGTATGAATGTATGAATGCATGTATGTATGTATGTATGAATGTATGTATGTATGTATGTATGTATGAATGTATGTATGCATGAATGCATGTATGTATGTATGCATGTATGTATGTATGTATGCATGCATGCAAGCATGTAAGTATGTATGTATGTATGTATGTATGTATGTATGCATGCATGCATGCAAGCATGTATGTATGTATGTATGTATGTATGTATGTTTGAATGTATGTATGCATGCATCCATGATTGACTGTATGATTAATGTAGTATGTGTGTATGTGTGTATGTATATATGTATATAGTTTTATATGTATGCACGTATGTATGTATGTACTTATGTATGTATGTATGTATGTATGTATGCATGCATGCATGTATGTATGTATGTATGTATGTATGTATGTATGTATGTATGTATGTATCTATGCATGTATGTACGTATGAATGCATGCATGACTGACTATGTATTTACCAATTTATTTATATATGTATGTATGTATGTACGTATGTACATATGTTTGTATATATGTCTGTGTGCATACATGCATGATCGACTGACTGACTATATATGTATCAATGTATGTATGTATGTATGTATGTATGAATGTATGTATGTATGTATGTATATATGCATGTATGGATGTACGTATGTATGTATGTATGAATCTGTTTGAGCTTGACGGCACCTCAGTACACTTATGGCTCTGCACTGTCTATAGGGTGAATACAGCAAAGAGCGTCATTGCTGTACTTAGCAGGAGCATCAGAGTAAAGGATGTTATTGGAGATATTGACTCCTATGGCAACAATATCAACATCGACATATAAACAATGATATGAATAGAAACGGAGTATACAATTTATTCAGATCTTTTCTCTTTACATTACGGTGGCTGATAGGTCTTCATGAAATATACATGTATAGTGAATGTTGCACCGTTTTCTTTAAAAGCGGTTATGATTAACAGTATATTAGAAAACTTTATTGACTCAGTTGGCACCTGGTGCACTGCAAACGTTTATCTATGGTTTTCAGAAAATATACTACTTACTATAACAAACTTTTACGGAAGTGTATTTCTAGCAAATTCAAGTTAAACGCTGGAGATACTTTAAATGTTTTCGAAATCATGAATTGTTACTCGAGACAATTAGTTCCAGGATAACGTTATTTTGTCAGCGACATCCACAAGCTTCCACTACCATTTCATTCCAATGTTCTTCCTTCACAGTTGAATTAACAGTATAAATCAACTGTACTGAGGACAGCTTTGTTGGAACACAGCAAGGTTTGGGGATCTGAGGTTTAGCCATGCTCATAAGGAACTTAATGTGCGCATGTTTTGTAGAATTCAAAATCACTATCGGCAACTGACATTCGCCAGCACAATAATATGCATTGTATCCCGGAGGGGCGATAATCCAGCTCTGAAATGTATATAAAAAGACGTGTATTAATAGCTGTCACCATTTTCGTACATTCGGAAATTTATAGAGGATGTCTCCATTTGAAAATAGCGACACAGAGTATACAGCTAAGGTAGGTATGAATGTATCACTTTCAACCGTGTGAAAACAGCATACAGACAGATGTGTCACCTATAGTGAGATGGCAGATTAAACTCTCACGTGCTTGCGTGTGTGTTGTACATGAGCAAGGTACTGTGTACCCGTACAAACATAGATAGCTCTTAGGGCACATTAAGGAAAGGATGGATTGTTTTACTGTAACGTCATGACAGACCTAGAGCAAATAACAAAAAATATCGCATTCTGGCTCATTTAACAAGATGACTGAATCTGTTTTTATCCATTTGGGATTAGATATTGACAATCAAAACGGTTTTATCATTTTTTTAAATTTTTTTATTTTTTTTTTTTTGCAGCAAATACAATGTTGAAATGACGGAAGCACGGAAGCGACATTATTATCTTGTTGTTTGTTTCCACAAGATACGATTTGTTTCTTTTATCAAAGTCCTTTCCATGCTTCCATATGACATTTATTCCTAAGATTTTCTAAGACTAACTTGAACAGATTAATGAAACGTTTACACCTAAAATCTCTATGAGAATTTTCCTAAAGAAATCTCGAATAAACCGAATGTTTTATGAACGTTAAAATGGCTGATTACATATCAGGAGTAAGGAGCTCTACATTCCCTTAAAATTGACATTACATTTATAGTTCGTCTATGTCTCAAACATTACAAGTACCTAATCTCCCCTCAGTTCTTATAGCCACCATAGCCCTGCAATAATGAAATATTCATCATAAGTATCTAATTCACACAGTTCTTGTAACTACCATAGGTTAGAAATAATAAACCATTACTGGATACCAGTTATTATGTAAGTTTCAATTATATGAACATGTGCATTTTAAGGTTTTATTTTTTAAGGTCTAATATTGCATGTGCTTTGAAACTTTTCGTTTTCGTATTAACGGAGTTATTGCCCTTTTAAAAGTTAGTTGCAATCTCCACTAGAGTACGTTATTGAAAACCAGGATTGGAAGGAACCATTTAACATTGAATGATGTACAAATTCAAATATTTACATTCCATCCTAAGGTTGTGAAATTCACATACATCTCGTGTCTTTGGCATTCCAAACCTGCTTGCTGCTGGCCAGCCGAATGTCTACCTGTAAAAGAAGAATATCTCGAGACGTGTGATTCGTAAAAGAAAAAAACCCACTAATTATGAACAAGAAAGCGAAACACGAAAGAACAAGTAGAAACTAAACGTAATATGTCACATACATGACACACGAATTCTTCTGAGAAGGTACGAATATCTAAATTCCCCAAAACGTTATCATCGATTTTCAATCCGAGATTATAAGTGACTGAATAAACAAACTGTGACTATTCATTGTTTTAATAGTGCATCGGAAGATATTAGCAATTTGGTATTTGTTGTCTTTCGTGGGTTTAGATAAATAGCGCAATTTGTGTATCGTGTTATTTTGTGCTGGCTCGCTTTCACTAAGGAAACGTGTATTGCCATAGTTTTCTCAGACGAGGAGAGGAACAGTTACAGCTTCAAGTACGACTAACCGTATACGGCCACAGACAACTAACAAAATTCTTATTGACCTTAATATTAATGTAAGGCGAAATTGCTATACTTTACTGGTAAGATGCACTTAACACACTTTCTATGAACTATCCATCTAAGAGGAAATTCCCACAACGAAGCAAATGAGATGCGGACAGTCTCGCTTTGGAAGACAAGTAATCTGTGTTATTTGACGTTTCTGTGCCAATCGCTGTACATGCACTACTAATATTACTTAATTATTTTATTTTTTATTTATTATTATAATACTATATGTATTATTTCGTGGTAGTTCTGTACAGTAGTGCATGTACAGTAATCGGCATAGAAACGGCAAATAATACAAATAATTTTAAATATTTAAATTAATACTTGCTAGACGTGACACTGTAGAGAAGGCAAAAACAAATATTACATACTGTATTATTGTATTATTTACTTATTATCATAATACTATCTGTATTATTTGCCTTTTTTATGTGTATGTACAGTGATAGGCATTGAAAGGCAACTATTTATATGAAAATAGTGTATGTACAACTGCCTAAGAAGAATTCTTCAGATCCGCTGGCCAGACACCATCAGCAACTCCAACCTGTGGCACAGAACATCTCAGCTTCCAGTAGAGGACGAGATCGTGAAAAGAAGGTGGGATTGGATAGGACACACTCTACGTAAACCGCGAACCAACATTACCAAGCATTGAGGTGGAACCCTCAAGGCAAGCGGAGAAGGGGGTCGACCAAGAAACACATAGCGACATGACCTTGAGGCGGACATTACTAAGCTGGTTCATACCTGGAGTCAGTTCGAGGGGATGGCGCAGAACAGAAGTCTCTGACGATCTTTTGTGGGCGGCCTATACCTCGGCAGGAGTGACGGGCAAAACTAACTAAGTTATGTACAGTGTATGTGTGTGATATGCATTTTTCACGAACAATTTGTCGGTCATATAACTACGATTTCTGCAGTGTGGCAGTTTATATGATGTCTAGCACTGGGGCATGATGTCCCACCCAGTCACATTATCCTGACACCAGGCTGATCAGTCCTAACACTAACCTTTTAATGCTGAGCGCCATACGAGGCAGCTGTTAGTACCATTTTTTTTTATAAGTCTTTGGTATGACTCGGCCGGGATGTATGTACAGTACTCGGCATTATAGCACTACCACGAAAGACAACACATTATTACTTTAATACTTCAAATAAATTAGTGCCCATTATAAAAGTTATTCCCTGTGAGATCTTCCCGTTTACATTAAGCAGTATATATGCAGGGACAGCAATACAATTAAAATGGCTTTACCTTTAAGCCTTTTATTATGCAAAGCAACCCAAGCAGGCTTCCTTCCCTCTAATTACTTTCATTTTTGTTTTTGTATTTATTTTCATCCATTAATGACATTCTTTACAATAAGGTTTTTATTGTACCGCCACACATACGCTGGTTCAGTAGCCCGTAACATAATTCGCAGCCTGTGGCCTACAAACACATTTTACTTGTATAAAGGTAATTAATAATCCGCAGCAACCTCACTGAAAGTTCAATATTAGATCGTTATCGATCTTTGAACCTCTACATATGCCTTCCAATTATTTGGCTATTTAATCCCTATGTTACTGACCTTCATTATTTGTAATACGGTATACAAACCATTCCTCCATTATTCTGAAGTATGGTATTTAATGTCCCACCACACACAGTCAGGTTCTTAAGCTCACACAAGTTGACTCGTGAATAAAAATGAAAAAGTACTTGCCTAATAACATAATCAGTATCAACAGCAGTTTTACATGAAACCTTCGCCAAATATTTTTGTTTCGCAATTTTTGTTACAAAGGCATTTATTTTAATTTGCAATTTTCAAACCGATGTAAAAATAAACTGTTAACAGTTTCCCATGTAAGCATGTATTAGTGCATTTCCGAAAGTAAATTATTTTGTGGGCCTAATTGCAACACAATGCTTAAAAATGAAGGGAATACGGGTCATTGCACAGACAATCAACCTATATTAATATTAAACAAAAATATACCTGTTCTCAAATAATTACTCGAAAATAAGATTGGATAAATACAATATTTAGAAGTTGTCTTTCTTTCTCTCGAAAGGCACATCTTGCAAATGTTTATATGAGGTAGTGTATGTACAGTCATGGGCATAGAAAAGGCAAATATTTGTATGAAACTAGTGCATGTACAGTGATCGTCATAGAAAAGGCAAATATTTATATGAAAATGGTGCATCTACAGTGATAGTCATAGAAAAGTCAAATATTTATATGAAACTACTGCAAGTACAGTGATAGACATTGAAAGGCAACTATTTATATGACAGTAGTGCATGTACAGTGATGGGCATTGAAAAGGCAAATATTTATATGAAAGTGCATGTACAGTGATTAGTATGGAAAGGGCAAATATTTATATGAAAGCAGTGGAAATACAATGATATGCATTGAACGGCAACTATTTGTATGCAAGTAGTGCATGTACAGTGATCGGGATAGAAAAGCAAATATTTATATGAAAGTAATGCATGTACAATGATCGGCATAGCAACGGCAAATGTTTAAATGAAAGTAGAGCGTGAACGGTGATTGGCGTAGAAAAGGAAGCAAATCTTGCATATTATTTTTTCTTATTTATAGGCTTAACATTTTCACCAGCTTTGAGGCATAACTCGGTGACTGTTTGCCTTAAGGAAATCAGAGTTTAATGTTATCATTTATCAAAGATGTTCTATAGTTCTTCTGCATCATTCAATACTAAGACTTTGATCCCACCCGCATTATAAGTAGCCATACGTTTGAGAAAATGGATGAAAATTAAGGACAAGATAGGAAATAAATAAATAAAATAAAGTAAAATGAATTGCCAGATTAAATCTGAAAGGTATTAAATTCAACAGATAATTTAATCATCTTTTTTTTGACAAAATGTGGAAAATGGAGTAATTTTGACAAACTTTAGTATAAAAACTGAATATATATTTTCACTAACCTTTAGTAATTGTAAATCAGCTTATTCCATCTTTAGAAGTCAAGAATGGGTAAGCATAAATTTATGTGATCAAATTTACGACAGACTGAGTTTTGGAGAAAATTGTTTATTAATTGAGCAACTGAGGTAATGTCATGTACATTTTATTAAACTCATTGGATTCGTGTTTCTAAATTCAGTGTGGCTATACATTGGCATTTCCATACTACTATGCAAAGGATAACTTATGCTAAACGAGTGCAATTCTACTTAATAAACAAAAGATTTATGTTTTTGTTATTTTATATTTCAGATTTTACAAAAGAGATGGGAAATTGGTTGGACTGGGTCAAGTGAATGGACAAAATTAACTTAAAATGAGGAGTGAATTATGTCACATAGGGTTCTTTTGAGAAATAGGGTCATGAAGACTTCGTGGTTCTTGGGAGACCGGTACATTTCCGGTTTTGAAATGTATAAGGATTTTTTCGTTCATTTAGGACTTTTATGAACCTTTATAAGGATTAGTTTGGATTCACTTCATAATACTCTAACTTGTTCTCACATTTTTAGTTATGACTTTTCATAATTAAATTAATATTTTTGTTTTTAAATTATACAAAACTGGATGGTTTTGAATCTTTCTGTTACATAGTCTGTAACCATAGATTCGTAACAGAAATCGGGGGTTCGTCCGCGATAAGAATTTCAGAGAAATTGAAATTGTTTTGAAATTTAAATTTATGTTATTCCGGACATTTTGCTATCCCCTCTCTTTTGATTTTACATAGTGAAACCAACAAGCTTTTACAATGTCAACTAATGTGGAAAACATTATTTTCAATCCTACACAGGAATGATGACAGGCCTTGAAAACAAATGAATTACTCCAACGTTACAGTTATAATGATCTTTTAGAAGCCAAGCTAATTATATTAGTAAAATAAATAAAAAATATATTGATTCAATATTTGCTATCAAGAACATTATGGATAAAAGTGCTTTGGGTTTGATTACTAAGCCTGAATCTGGATCTCCCATGCAAGTTACCGAATCGAAAATAAAATATAAGAATGAAATGGAGTTAAGAAACTTGTGCTTCAAAAGCAAATGCAATTACAGAAGGAGGAAAGAGAGAGGAAGACAGATTCAAGAAGAAGAAAAGTAAATAGAGCTGAAAATTCAAAAGTAAGAGATGCAAATGCAAGAAAACGAAGAAGATGTGCAAATGCAGGATAAATAGAGCAAGACAACTTCAAAAAATGAGATGCAAATGAAATTACAAATACATATAGACGAAAGAGGGATGGAAATGAAATTGTAAATGCAAAAAGAAGACAGATATATGGAAATGCAACTAAAATTAAAAGAATTAGAATTGATAAGTAGAATGCTCATCTTTCATAAAAGTTCAGTTTTTGATGTTACAAAAATATTAAGTTAGTAAACCCTTTTAAAGAAAAAGATGTAGATCAATATATTTCACGTTTTGAAAAAATAGCCGAGAATTTAATATGGCTAAGAGAGCAGTGGACTTTGTTACTACGGGGTGTACGTATTGCCAAAGCTCATGAAGTGTATATTTGACTGTCAGTAGTAGCAAGTGGTGATTATGGTTTGGTCAAGGACAGTATCTTGAAGGATTGTGAGTTCGTCAACACGTTTTCCTCTCAGCAGATGGTTACGTGCAGTTACTTTAAGTTAAAAAATAAGCAAGAGAACAAAGACAGAGCAGTTCCGAATGCTCTTGCTTGTGATAGGTCAATGTCATAGTAATATATTGGACCAATACATTTGTGGGGTCAAACAAACCCTAAACTGATTACATTATGGAAAATTATGAACGAATTATGTCGAAGAGATTTATATCAGGTTTTGGTGATTCGGCCTATCCCATCACTTTTAAAATAATACGGGACACATGAACTTCTCAAGTCTTTTTGTTATCAGGTAATTTTGTCTTTGTCGGAGAATTCTTCTTCTTCTGAAAGCTTTTTGTTCAGGGAGTAAAGCGCAGTTTCATTCAAATTCCTCCCATAATGTTAATTGAAAATCAGACTTAGTTTCAGGGCCAGTGACTATTGAGGCTGTGAATATTTGGCCATTGGTGTATTCATTTATTGATAGCAACGCCATAGTTTGGAGAAAAAGTTTGATCCTGTTGAAAATGAAATCCTGCCTGTTCAGTTCCTAGAGCTATCGCAAGAAAGGCTCTTGAGAATGTAGTTTATCAGACAACTATTCGTTTGGCCAACACAGGTATTGGACAAGGTGTTCATGACGTTAGTTTTGCTCCCTTTGCTGACCAGTCAAAAGTTACTGACCACTGCGATCCTCTTTTAACTACTCATTCTCGTATTTTTAATCAGGATGACAAAAGACAGTCACTTGTTAGAACCATTTCAAGTCCACCACCATACATGACAGGCATTTGGATCACTTCGGGCGTTTCTGTATGACCTTTAAGTCTCAGTTCATTTCAGTACGATCCAAATGTTTGAAACAATCAGAACCGTTCAGTCAAGAAAACCGTCCGAGATAGAACAATCAGATCCTTTCAGACAAGACAGTGATCTGCGTTAAAATCTGGTACTTGAGATTCTTTAGTGTGCAATATCCAACAAACACACAATTCTTGCACTGAAAGTGACACATCATGCCTTGATTCAGAAGTATTTCTGAAGGTGGCGGATTACAGCAATGTTTATGCCGCTATATTTACTGTAAGGAATGTTTCGTGAAAATGGTGTAATACACAAAATATACCGAGGTAGCAGCTATATAAATTGGATGATTGTATTCTCGGAGACTCTCTAATTTCTTCAAATACTTCTTGCAGTAATTGGGTGAAAGATACATTCTTTGATAAAAGCCCGAAGCAGTCGTCAAGCCTGTCAAGCAAGGTGGTGATACCTTTGATGCTTGATTGACCAGACCTTGTGAATATATTAAATATGAATCAAGAATGAATTCAAACTGACAACAATTATGTAATTAGTTTGTGCTGAAACAATCAGAAGTATTAAAATATGATAAAGAAAAGAAAGGAAGAACGCATAAACAAAGAAAAAATCATCTGACGTTTCCGTGCTGAAAGTGTTTCCCGCAGGAACTCTTCTTTTGACATCTGAAACATAGCAGACATGGACGGTTGTTTACTTTCAGGACCATCATCTCCAATTATTCCAGACTTGCCGTGATCAGTCTCTTGACCTGTAATAAGTGAAACATCAGAAAAAAGTAAATAAATGGTCGTTAGCAGCCACTCTGTGCGTTTCACACACCTCTCTCTCTCTCTCTCTCTCTCTCTCTCTCTCTCTCTCTCTATATATATATATATATATATATATATATATATATATATATATATATATATATAATTTGCTTATATCATCGAAGAATTACAAAAACAAAGCTTTCCTTTGCAAACATTCCGAAGGAAATGAGTTTAACAAACAATAGAAAAGACGAAAATTTAAAAAAAAAGAAACATATGCGTTAAACTTTGGCGACGCTGCAAACTATGTTCTATTCCTATAAACATCACATAACAATTTATCATTTCACTAAGCAGGCTGACGTAAGATTGTAAGAATACCTTATATTAAATATCTCCCAAACATTCTATCTCATCGATCTTACCTTTCTACTATAGTTGGATAAAATAGACTACTTTTTTAACAGAACCTGGTAAAATAGCGACTTGGGTTTATAACGGGAATTTAAGATAGACTGAGGCACGCCTAAGAGATCATGCGAAAGTCTGGGGCATAACGGGAATTTAACAGAGGATTTAACTTGTCCCCAGACTCACATAGAGCTTTAGGGTGACACAAATCAAGCAGGGTTATATGGGTCAGTTTGAAGTTACAATGCACCAAACCACATTTAGTATTTAGCAGCTACGGTTTGATTACTTTCCAAACACGACCAACCCTAATTTTCAACGAAAGTGTCGGAATGTTTATACACGCACCTGTCATTTCATACGTAGAAAAACACTATCACACAAGGTTCAATAGAATGTAAAAGAAGGAAGATGAAATAGACATACACTCTCATACCAAAAACAAATATACTATCACACACAGGTACATGATCTGTTTACAGACACACTACTATACCCTCGCATATGCACTGTCAAACAAGAGAGACAACGGGACACAGGTTTTAAAGGTTTACTTCTACACATAGACGTAGTTAAAACATTTACAAACAAATAAATACAAGCACACACAAATGAATTGGCAAATGTGATTCGTATTTCTCATTTCGATAGATATGGGTGGCCCTATAACTGCTCTCTTCAGCTTGTAATCGTGCGTATTCGAATTATACCTTAGGTCAGTCTTTGTTAGCTACAGCGGGGTGTCCTTAGGCAAGGCGCTTTGGTCCAATTGCTTAGTTACGAGTGGAAATTCAAGTTTAGTTTAAATGATTTACATAGGAGCCTCGTTAATCCGGACACATTCGTTCCTGGTGAACATGTCCGGACTAACGAATTTTCCGGATAACTGAATCATGCACATTTTTATTTTACGATGTAATCATACCGCATACATGTACATGTATATGCTAGCTGTAAATGTACTGTATGTTCAATAATGGTTGAAATAAATTAATGAATACATCTACTGACTTGTGTTTATTTCACATTATTATAACATTCGCTTGCACAGACATGTACAGTAAATCTAACATACACGTACAGTAAATATAAGTTGAAACAATTAACACATCGCACACGTCATACTATGTATATGTATATGTATGTACTGTACATACATTTATTATTCAATTTTCCGACAAATTCTGTCACCTTTGTTTGCCTGGATTCATTGGCCGATCGATATGCAATGATTATTGATAGTGTCCATAGATTTTGAAGGGCTTCACTATTGTGTTCAATGTCGTATTTTACAGCTGTTGTAGCTGATAATGAGCTGATAATTGACGTTCCCATTTTATTCTGAAATGAAGCTCTACACTGTCCAGAGCTTAAATTAATCAACTGTATTTGTACAGCCATAAAAGAAAATGTTATTATTACATACAATTGGGAAACATCAAAGAAGCATAATGACAAACTTAATTTATATTCCATATGTCAAAAAGAGTGGCTGATTTGATCCCAGTGCGTTTGTTTAATTATTAACACCCCCGCCGGCGACTAGCTGAAACATTGTTTATACAATCGCTGGTTACAATGTGGTCACGCTACTTAGTTTTTCCACACACATGATCACGTGACCAATTGATAACTTTAACAAACCACTAGAATTTGACCAATCAGAGATTGATACATTGACGCACCTCCAAATTTGCGTGGGTGAATCTGTGTTATCCGACTATCTGTATTTTCATATACGATTTTTCGAATTTTCTTAGTTTTGGACAGATTATTTCCGGATTATCGAGACAAGTTTCATAGTAATTTTACACTTTGGTCTCCTATTATGTTTTCCGGATAAGGAACGTGGATTTCTTGATTAAAGGATCAAGTTAACTTTTAGCAATTCCGTTCCCGTTGAATTATGTCCGGATAGCGAGGTTTGCGGATAAACGGAGTCCGGATTAACAAGGCTCCTCTGTAGTTGTGTTACTGTGCAGTAAAATAGCAAACTATGAAAGTCAGCATTCGAACCTAGATACCTTTTAAATGGTTCTCGAGCTCAAGGAATCAACAATGATCCCCCCTGTTCATCATGTTGAGGTAATATACAAGGAACCTGGAGTTAATTTCCACCCAAAGGTTTAAGATATGTGGCAACCAACCAAGAAACAGCAGGGAAAAGTCCAGTGCCAAAATGAGTACCATGGAAATCAAAGCGTAGGGACACTATGTATCGTCAGAGTGGACTATGTCTTATGGGAGTAGAGTATTGCATGGATGAAACATACCACACATTTTAGCCGCGCAAAGTTCTACAGAGATAAACAATTCATATCAGAAAGAAATAATAGGCAATAATTGTAAGTTCAGAAATTTCACGAAAGGCAAGTTCCCCATTGAGGGTATTTCCTGCACGACACACTTACACTGATACATATAGATGCACACAAACACATACGTCTGAGAAAACCACAGATGAGGTTGTCTTTTGTGGTGAATTTATTTACCACTTGGGTCCGGTCAATAAATAAAAAATTGCCCATCCCTTCTTATCTGAACAGAAAGGAGTGTCTTGACCAAATACAATATGCCAGGCAAATTGGGCTGATTTCGGAAGGATTCGAACCTGAATCTCTTAGGTTGAATGAACTGTATTCTAACTACTGAGTCATTGCTGTTAGTCCTACAGTCACAGACCTACACATACATAATAAATAGAATTTGCTGTTAGTCCTACAGTCACAGACGCACACACACATAATAAATAGAATTTGCTGTTAGCCCTACAGTCACAGACGTACAGATACATAATAAATAGAATCTGGATGATGTTACTTACAAATAAATAAATGACACAGAAGGTGTCCGATAACGAATCCAACACCTGGGAGTGATCAAAGGGATGGGGACTGGAGTATGACAGTGTAAGCTTGTAATCTGAATTCAGTTTATACGGATAGAGAGATGGTGACAATATATCATCTGCTTCATGAAGATGCGTATGTTACATATAATTTTATATATGTAATGCAGACCAATGGTGAGAGTGGATAGAGATAAGATGACTAAGGCATGAAGGTTGAAATTACAATTTTCCTAGTTAATACAAAATTAAGTCATTCATCCACAGATTCTAATAGTTGGAAACATGGTCTCAGCGAAACAGACGTGTTCGCTCTTTTTCAGCCTCAACCTATCGTCACGCAATTGCTTACTATAGACGAATTTTTGGGGTATCAACAGCTTCTCAGTTATAACTCAGAGGAAATTCATCAGACGATAGTGAGGGATCCAATGTTTAGACCAGTTGAATGTCCCAGGGGTAAGTCATCAGTGGATAGTGATGGATCCACTGTTTAGACTAGATGAATACACATAGGGTAAGTCATCAGAGGATAGTGATGGATCCAGGGTTTGACTAGTTGAATGACCATGTGGTACGTTATCAGAGGTTAATGATACCAATTGCTTGACTAGTTGCATCAATGGTTTGACCTTTTCATGTAGAGGAGGTGTGTATATGGTGTAGAGTTAATGACCCAAAGGGTGGAGGTAAGTACGCGCTCGGAAAGCTATGTTGACAGCATAAATTAACTCCATTTGCAACTTCAATTAGGTACAAATATACCTTCACGGTGGGACTATGAACAGCTGTTAACTTATGAGGCAGGGTCCCGTCTACAAGAAGCAATGAAACACGCTGGAGGAGAATACTGGATTCATAAATAACTTCAGCTGCTCATGTCGAGAAAGTTGCAAGTTGGTAAAGGTTGCGCCAATAATTAATACTGTTAGTTGTACAATTTGACTACAGCGCATGTAAAAGCATTTTTTTTACAAAAGTTCTAGTGTTGTGGATTTCCTGTATGAATGGTTTGGTGTACAAATCTCATACTCACCAGGAATTAACACTTTGGGAAATGGTATTTGTAGGTCCAGACGGTTCAATCTTTTTTGCTCGTTATCTTCTGTTGTCATCTCTGGCAGTTGCGTTTCAGCGACTTTCTGTTCCAATTCATTTTCAGTTTTGTGAACTATCGATTCACAAGAAAACTCTTTGTACAAGTGTGACATGAATGTCAGACTGAAGAGAATTCTCCACGTTAGAGATCCGACTTCATGCATCGTAGCCTATTTTCTAGCACCTAAATCGTATTAAGAGAAACTATTAAACATGAAAGAATATTTTCAACTACGCGAGTTTTCTTTAATACTGCACAGGTTTCAACTGCCCGATTATGAAGAAACTTCAGCTTATATTGAAGTTTTAAAGCGCATAACAAAGGACTGACCAGTAAATGAAGAGTAGAGGCGGATATTGATTTTCCTTTCTAATCAGACTATTGACCTCATAAAGTTCCTGTTGTAGGCAAGTCTTCCACCCAGCAGTCTCTTGATAAAAAGGTATTTCAGCCTAATACAAGTAATTCTAAATCTGAGTCTGGCACAACGTTTAAAAATCAAGCTTCTGATAAGCTTGATAAAAAATATTTGTCTCTTCCTACGTGTACCTATTGAAAGAAGAAAGGACAGGTTATTTCTGATTGCTTCAAATTGAAATATATGCATCAGAGTCAAGACAGACCTATCCCAAATGCTCTTATCTCTAAGAGGTCAAGGTCACGGTCATATATTGAAAGCAATACATTTGTTGGGTTTATTGAACCCCAGTCTGATTTTATTATGGAGAATCATGTCGAAAGGTTCTATATTAATCTTGGGTGATATGGCCAATCCTATCCCTATCACAGTTTTAAGGGACACAGGAGATTCTCAGAGTCTTTTATTATCAGATACTTTGCATTTTTCTGAGAAGTCTTCTTCTACTGATGTTGTTCTTATTCAGGGAGTAGAGTGCGGGTTTGTTAATGTTCATCTCCATTGCGTAAATTTGTCATCAGTCTTAGTTTTAGACCTGAAGAATTCCATGATTTATACCCAGCTTGTGCAGATACTAGAGCTATGGTAAGAAAAGCTCATGAGAATGATGTTGATAAGGAAAGAATTCCTTTAGCTGACACATGTATTGGTCAGGCTTTTGATTTGGTCACTTTCACTCCTTCTTTGGATCAATCAAAAGGTATTGATTAGTGATCCTCTTTTTACTACTCAGTCTCTTTTTTTTAACCAGGGTGCCAAACGACAATCACTTGTCTTCAAACAGGAAAAAGATCCTGAGATCTCTTGTTTGTTTCAAATGTCCATTAGTGAAACTGAAGCCACTGAAGTACATGTCTGTTATTTCATTAAAAATCGAATTCTCATGAGAAAATGGAGACCTCCCGAGGAACTTGCTGGTGACGAGCGGTCCGTGAACTGTCAAATTGTAGTTCCAAAGGGTTACAGACACGAAATACTTAGTCTGGCCCACAAAACTCCTCTGGTTAGTCATTTAGGGATTAATAAGACTTATCACAAGATCTTAACTCACTTCTATTGGCCAAAAATCAAAAGTGATGTTTTTAAATTCTGTAGATCTTGTCACACTTGTCAAATGGTAGGAAAACCCAATCAGAAGATACATAAGGCTCATCTGCATCCTATTCCTGGCTCATCTGCATCCTATTCCTGTATTTGACGAACCATTTTGCAGAATAACGGTAGATTGTGTTGGTCCCGTACCAAAGATCAAGTCAGGCAACCAATACTTGTTGAACATTATGTGTGCGTCAACAAGATTTCCGGAGGCAATTCCTTTGAGGAAATATTAAAACAAAAACAATAGTAAAATCTTTGGTAAAGTTTTTGTTTTACTCAATTTGGCCTTCCCAAATCAGTCCAATCTGATCAAGGGTCAAAATGTATGTCTGGAATTTTCCAGCTAGCTATGCTTGAATTTGGCATTCAACAATTTAAGTCAAAAGTGAAATTATGGTTACAGAGAACTTTAATGGAGAGAACGTTTGAGTCTGGTAATAAAGTTCTTTCTCTCTTGATCATTCTTCAAAATTTTCTTCTGATTAGGTATTATCCCCTTACAAAATTAAGAAGAAAATGAATGAGTTACATTATAATAATCGTACTCTGATCTAAATAAATTAAGGGAGTACCTGTTTATATTGAGAGAGATAGCCATGTTAATCATGCATTTAATCTCGTTGTATCTGTCGCACTCACTGGGGATTTAAGCGAAGTATTGCAATCGGACTCTATTGATTTTGGAGTGAAAAATCATCAGAATTCAGACATTATGAATAATCTGGACAAAAAAGTTTCACATTTGCAACAACAAGAAAGGAATGAGCTTAACAAGTTATTATTTTAATATGATCACTTATTTTAAATGTTTCTACGACAACAAACAAAATTTTCATGATTTCGAAATTGTAATACCAAACCTGTGAAACAACATTCATACAGGATGAACCCTGTCAAACAGGAATACTTGAAAAAAGAAATTCAGTGTTTGCTGGAGAATGATTTCATAGAGCCCAGCAAAATAATTGGAGTTCACCATGTATACTTGTTCAGAAACCAGATAAAACATTCCGTATGTGCACTTATTATAGGAACTTGAACAGTGTTACTAAACAGATTCATTTCCATTATGAAGAATTGATGATTGCATTGATAAAATTGGAAATGCTAAGTATGTCACCAAATTTGACCTTCTGAAAGGATTTTGGCAAATTCCACTGACGGAAAGGGCAAAGGAAATTTCGGCATTCGCGACTCCAGATGGACGTTATCAATACAAATTGATGCCGTTTGGGATGAAGGGTTCGCCATGTACCTTCAACGTTTGATGAATATGATTACCTCTGGTCTAGATAATTGTGACGCTGACAGCGATGATGTTTTCATCTACAATGACACCTATGAAGAACATCTAGCAACGATTCCGAAAGTTTTTGACAGACTCACTGATGCAAGTTTTACAATCAATTTATCGAAAAGTGAGTTCTCTCGAGCTTGTGTAACATTTCTAGGATATATCGTTGGACATGGACAAGTTAAACCTATAGATGCTACGGTCAAGGCTATCTCTGAATTCCCTGTGCCTGTCAGTAAAAAGCAATTGATGCGATGTTTAGGTATCGCTGGATACTATCGGAAATTTTGTTTAAAATTTTTCCATAATTGCTGAACCATTGACAAACTTATTGAGCAAGAAAACCAAGTTTCATTTGTTTGAAAAATGTCAGGAGTCTTTTGATAAGTTAAAGGCCATACTTGTAAATGCACCAGTTCTTACAGCTCCAAATGTCAATCATTTAAACTATCTGCTGATGCAAGTGATGTTGGGGTTGGAGCAGTATTGAATCAAGAAGATAGAAATGGTGTTGATCATCCTGTGTGCTATTTTTCTAAAAAGATTAAATAAGCACCAAAGAAAGTATTCAACAATCGAGAAGGAATGTTTGGCTTTGATATTGCCATTACAACATTTTGAAGTTTACATTAGTTCAGCTCCTTCTCAGATTATTGTGTTTAGTGATCACAATCCCCTTACTTTCATCGACAAGATGAAAAACAAAAATCGAAGATTATTAAGGTAGAGATTGTTGTTACAGGAATATAATATTGACATCAGGCACACGAAGGGAAAAGATAATTTAATAGCAGAGGCACTTTCCCGTGTATAAAAATATTATTTCACGTACACTCTGTATAATGTATAAGAGTTCTTCTTATGTAATATTTTCTCCTATTATATAATTAACATATGGTAAAAATAAATCTTTATTATTTAAATCCTTCTTTTTCTGTTGGGGGAAGTGTTATGCATATGTCATTTAATTATTTGTTTGTTTTATTCCATCACATGTTATTGTAATGATAATTTTGTCTACTGGCTTTGATTTCTTTTAGAAATTCAATTCAGTTCTGTATGACATGATAAACAGCCAGTAGTTTGAAACTTTGAAACTTTGTATCTTTTGCTGACCTAGATTCAGAACCAGTGACAGGACTGAGTAAACAAATTTTCAAAAATTGTTTGCCAGAGTAAAAGCCATTGATTTTAGTTTAGGCTTTACTAAAGTACGTGATAATTGTCATGTAACATTTCTACGTTGTTATGTATAAAGGTGATCACGTGACCCATCCGGGAATCTATTTTGCGATTCCAAATTGGAATATTATTCTTTGTGATTCAACAAAGAACTGTTGACACATCAGGAGAAAGCAGACCATCGAAGACGTCATCGCCTTCCATCTTGAATTTCATTGGGATTCGAGCTGTGATTCGCTTTGAAAATTTTATTGATAGGATTTACATTTTTTAATTCTTGGAATAATTTTGGATTTGATTCAGAAACCGTAAGTCCTTTTACTCATTTTTATCTTGTTTCTCTAGGGAAATAAATTATTTGTTAAATTTTACAAAGCTTGTTGGCTTCACCTTTTCTTGTTACTTTTGTACGAGCCTAGACATGTAACAATCCTTCTGTAACACTTTAAATTAATACGAGGCGTTTTGGATTTTGTGTGTTTGTATGTGTGTGTATGTGTGTGTATGTGTGTGTATGTGTGTGTACTGAATGTTGTATTGTATATGTAGTGTAATGGAAGGTATGTGTTGGATTTCATCTTATTCTCTAGGCTAGGATAGAGCATTTTGGATTGTGTGTATATAGAGTTGGGTGGTAAAGGTGATGACTGTATGTTTTGAGAGACTGCACCGACTTATCTTACAGTCAAACCTAATTCCTTTTTTGATTGCGTGTGTATGGGTGTTGGATAGTACAGATGGTGAAAAGGATATTATTTTTTGTGGTGTGATGGAGAGTAGATTTGTGAGATTAGATACAGTTTTGTTTTAACCTTTTCTCATTTAATGTGATGGGTCGTGCGTGTGTGTGTGTGTGTATGTGTGTATGTGTGTGTGTATGTATGTGTGTGTGTGTGCGCGTGTCGTTTCTCCAAAACATAAAATCCCATTCCTTTACCAATTTTGTGTTTGTATGTGAGGGTCAGGAAATGTGCTTATTAAAAATATGCTCAGCTAGAGTGTGTGTGTGTGTGTGTGTGTGTATGTTTCGTGTGTGAATGTGTTTGCCGCTCTGTACTTACAAAGTTTCAGTTCTCCAATTAATGTGTATGGACTATTATGTGTTTTGTTTGTAATTGTGTGCTTGTATGCAACAATGTGTTTGTACTTTTATGTATATTTAAATTAAATTTTTTTATCTTAGTTTTAAAATATTTTGTATTCCATTACATGTTATTGAAATGTAATATTGTTTACTGTATTTGACATTGTCCGGAAATTTTGTTCAGTTCTGTTTGACCTTACTGTTATATGTTTTTATTTCATTGATAACAGCTAATAATCGAAACACTGTGCGTAGTTCCTGACCTCGTTTCAAATTCAGCGACAGTTTTCGTAAACAACCTTTTTTATTCTTTCTCAGAGTAAGATTCATTAAGTGGAATCAAGGTCATACCTGGACTACTTGATAAGAAACATGTGTCTGTTATTACAAACTTCTATTTTTCTAGAAAATCGACCCGCATCCGGGAATCTGTTTTGCATCGCAACTAGTGTATAACTGTTGTTTTTGATAGAAGTTTGTCACTCGGGCTCCAAATAATTGACACGTTAAGTTGTATTATGTTGTGACCAGTTTGAGTTGAATTTTAATTTATTGAAATCAAGTGATTCTTTCCCTGGAAATACATAAGTGCTCTTAGAGAATTCTAGGATATTACATTTATTGGAAGTTATACTGACTTCAAAACAGGAATAATATTTTCTGTGATTCAACAAGAAACTGTTGACGCGTCTGCACTTTGAAGGTTACAAAAGACGTCATCGCTTTCCATTTTGGATTTCATCGGGGCTCGAACTCAGTTTCATTCAGGACTTTTTATTAATAGGACCTCAAGTTTTTAATTCTCGAATTATTTTTGGATTTAATTCGTAAGAGCGTAAGTTCTTTTTTCTCATATTTCACTTTTTATTCTAGGGAAATACATTATTTATTAAATTTTACAAATTTAGGTGACTTCACTCTTTTCTGTTAATTATTTTAAGAGCATAGACTTGAAACAATATGTAAAACTTGAAAAGAGAATTTCCTTTTGGTCAGGCGTATTTTATGTTGTACTTAGATATTTTCTCGAGAGGAAAACATTTGTTTGGACTGTCCAGAGGAAACAGAAATGCTAATTATTTACTCTATAATATTAATGTTGAACTATTATAAATTATTCGAGGGAATTCTCGACAAAGAAATCTTGACATCGTCAAGGTTTTTGGAGGACCCGTACATTTCCGGCATTGAAGTTTGTAAGGAACCTTTCATTCGTTTCGAACTTTCCAATACATTTCTAAGGATTAGTTTGGATTTACTTCATAATACGCTAAGTTCCTTTAACATCCTCTATTAATAATTTTGACAACTAACTAGTGTTTAGAGTTCTATAAAACTTGTTGGTTTTGCTTCTTTTCTGTTACTTAAGTTTGTTACCATATAGTCTTAACAGTGGTCTTGGATGGCATAGTTGGTGTAATGGATAGTATATTTGTGAGATTTCATCTCTTACTTTTACACTCTAAACTCTACACTCTATCCAATTCGGTTTGGATAGCGTGCGTATGGGTGTGGGATGGTATGTAAGGTGTTTAATTGGATGTTTGTGAGATTTCATCTCCTTATATTTTCTAAGCTAACAAATGGCGTTATGAATAGTGAGTGTATGTGATGTTAGCTTAGTATTGGTGGTTTTTGATTGTATGTTTGTTTGATTTGATCTTTTTCGCTTATACTTTAAGAGAAATTTGGATTGTGGCTTTGTATATGGGGTGTTGGATGGTATAGATGGTACAATGGGTGGTATTTTTTGGTGTGATGAATAGTATAGTTGAGAGATTTCAGACTCTAAGTTATGGCAAGTCGTTTTGAATTGTGTGTGTATGGAGTGTTGAATGGACTAGGTTGTGTGATGGATAGTATGTTTGTGGGAATTCGTCCTTCTGTTACACATTATGCTAACACGGGACGTTTTCAATTGTGTGTGTGTATGGAATGTTGTATTGTATATTATGTGTGATGGATAGTATGTGTGGGATTTGATCTTCTCTTATTCTCTAGGCTAACACAGGGTATTTTGGATTGTGTGTATGTAGTGTTGGATGTTGTGTGATTGTATGTTTTGAGAGACTTTATCTTCTTAGCTTATAGTCTAAGCTAACACAAGTCCTTTTGGATTGTCTCTGTCTGTGTATGGTGTGTTGGATAGTACAGGTAGTGTAATGGATAGTATATTTTGTGGTGTGATGGATAGTAGGTTTGTGAGATTTTATATAGTTTTGTTTTAATCCTTCATCATTTCATGTGGTGTTTCTTGTGTTTGTGTTTGTGTGTGTATGTGTGTGTGTGCGCATGCGTCTCTTTTCTCCTAAACATAATAATCCCATTCCTTTACCAAATGTGTGTTTGTATGTGATGGTCTGGTGATTTGCATATTACAAACATAGTAACCTAGATTGTATGATAATGCGTGTGTGCGTGTGTGTGTGTGCGATATGTTTGGTGTATGCATGTGTTTACCGTTGTCTACTTAAAAATTTTCAGTTCTCCAATTTATGTGTATAGAATATTGTGTGTTTGTAATTGTGTGGTTGTATGCAACAGTGTGTTTGTGCGGAAAAGTTGAAAAGAGATTTTCCTTTAGGTCAGCGCTAATATCTCGTTTGGCTGTTTTGCATGTGATATATGTTTTTGTGTGTGGGAATGTTTTACTTTAGGTTCGTGCTTTAGGCGTATAAAGAATAATGTTCGTCGCTGGTGCCATTCATCGTCTCTCAGAGAATAATGGCGACAAGTGGCCTCCACAACATTGAAAAGTTGCAGGAAGTAATATATGCTGTAAGGAACTTAGAGCAGCTGCTGGAGCAAGGTCTGGGTCACTTTGGTAATATTAATACTTCTTTTAGTGTCGCCAGATTTTATAAATATAGATTCGGAATATTAGCATTACTTGTAATCCTGGCCAGCTTTAAAAGAAATAAACATCTCAGATAATTTTCAGTCTCCATTGAAGTCCGATACAATTTCGAAATTTTGACGCTACTTTTAGTCTCGGCGATTTGAATGTTATTCTTCCAAATTTTCTCAGTCTCCCCTAGCGTCAGGTATATTTTCGTACTTTTAGAACTACTTATAGCCTAAGCCAATTTAATCTAATCTTTTGGAATAGTTTTAGTCTCAGATACATTTTGTGACAATGTAAAGGGGTCTGGCCGTGTGTTGTGCCCCTCTTTAATTGATTTAGCGAACGTTATCTAGAGGATGACCTCCCTCGATGTTATTGTCCAGTGCGAGTGGATAGAAAGAACTTTAACAGAGAACTGAACAAGACTATTGTGAAGAAATAAAACAAATACGAGCCCCCTTAAACAATAAAAATAAATAAAATTTAATTAATTAATACATAACAAAATTGCAAATTCAATCCAACCGATGTACCATAATGGAATTTAATAGCAGTGTTCAATTTACAGATTCATTCAACATAGTAACGAGTGGTGAAAGGAGTACAATGTTCACACCCGATTTCATCACCTGGCGTCCTTCCTCTATTGACTTTGTGAAATCCCACGCCTAGCGTGTATACTTGGTCCTTTATCTGACCCTTTTTATTCCGGACTTTTTAATTGCGGACTTCCCTCATTGGACTGTCCTCATCGGGTTTTCTCGGGAGGAATATAGAAAGCTGTTACCTTAAATGACAAGATTACGACTAAAGATATATGTGTTCACCACCTATCCGTATATATAAAATTTTCTTCTTTCGTTATTCTGAAACGTAAATAGCTATCCACACTGCATAAATTCTGACATAATGTGAAAATAACGATTAAAGGTCCTTACAAGCTTACTGTATTTGAGGTAAGGTACAATCGTTATCTATAGTTACAAATGACCATTGCAATATACCAAGTCTAACCTTAATTACACAGTTCATCGTCCTCCCTCCACGCAGCAATTGATTAGAAACTGACATGTGCGCTGTATATAGAGAAATGTTGCCGTATATATCAGCATATGTTACTATACGTCTTCTTACTCTAACTAGTCATTTCCACTCAATAAGATAAATGCTCGATTACTATTGAATAAGATTCACTCAATTCTAGCTTACAGTAACCAATAACCTGCAAGATCATTTAAGCCTTACAAAATCATACATAAATATGCAATTATCATTAACTCACAATAAACATTATCATCCTACAGACAAAGGAAATTAATTCAAATAACCATCAGAAATTCTACACATTTGAATATTTGGAATTCATAAATCCCTATGAAATACTACACATTTGAATATTTGGATTAAATGCAATCCGTCAATTCTATCAATGAACTAATAACTGTAAAATTAAGGAAATAAATTGAATAACAACTCTAGCATCAACAGACTTCTATGAAACTGAATACACGACACCTAGCATGGATCATAAACATATCAAACACATTTGCATCAAACCAAACAACGAAATAGACATTTACATGGAAATGAAAATTGCGTACCTTAATGCTGTTTCTTTATCCACACAATCGTGCGTCCTAGCACTATAGCTTGTCTTTACTTTTTAAGACAGCTATCTGACCTCTTTACCTGTTATCAAGGGAAAACTATTCTCTAGGGTTTCCCCCGGAGTCAACCTGACTTCTCTCAAGCAAGATTTCTAAAGAATTTTGAGCGAGTTCGTTACCTAAATTCTCTGTACCCCCAAAGTGTATGCCTTAATTTTTACTGACCAATCGAAAGAAACTGTTCCTAAAAGTTTCCCAAAAGTAATCATGTCTTTCATCAGCTTTTGACAACCTAGGATATGATGCAATTAGCTTTCCTATGAAGATCAATTATTTGACATGCAGTCCTTTACAAACGGATACAGCCGGTAGTTTTGATGTACTCTCTGCCAATATACCGTTACGATGATTGGGTCATTTCCACTGGTCCTTAAATGTAGGCCCATTTAAATTTCACAGATGAAACAAGGAAATATCAAAGTGACCTTTCTCAAGGACTTTTCTGGCTTGACTATGATAAAATGTGAATGCACAATTTATCGACGTAGAATCAATAATGATCCTACAAAGCTTCATTATGAAATAACCTCCGGTCAATTAACCTTTTCAATTTTCTGGGTGATAATACTTGCCGTGTGGTTATTTTGTAAGCAGGAATTCAGCTTCAGTCTTGGTTTACGTATCAAAAGTGAAATTCATAATTGAAGCACGGAAGTTCAAAATTCGTGTGCAATGACCATTATAATAATTATTCTCATCTGAAGTTTACCAATACATTTTAATACAAATACACGTAAAAGTAAAAAAAAAACAAATTTCCTACTCTACACTATTGCATGATGCATAGATCTGCATGCACTCTTAGATGTACTGTATAATAGTCGGAATCAACACAGTAAATATGATATAAACGATGTTGAAAGTCAATAATTCGGATTCAACATGCTATGATTATATCACGCAAAGTAGTGAATTTGGTTGCAGCAGTAGTTTAAAACGGGGGTGTTGGTGGACGCAATAGTGTGTACTAGGAATGTTGGTGGACGTAGTAGCGTGTAGTGGGGGTGTTGGTGGTAGCAGTAGTGTAGTGGAATATTGGTAGTAGCAGTAGTGTAGTTGAGGTGTTGGTGGTAGCAGCAAAGGCATCAGTAGCAGAAGAAGAAAAAGAAGCGCAAAACAAATAAATGGAACATTTAATTAAACAGTAAGAAACGTTTATACGATATTTATATTTTAGACGTTATTAAATAACTATCCCTTCGTGACCTTCATGGAAGAAGACTAATCATTCGTAGTAATACAAATAGGCCCTTTTCCCAAAAGTATGTTGTATTTCCGCCTGCTTGCTCTCTCTCTCTCTCTCTCTCTCTCTCTCTCTCTCTCAAATGTATAAAAAGAAGAAGGGAGATGTTTTTAAAAAAAATATAAAGTTTTATTTGCAGATAATGCTATACAAGTATGTTAACCTTAAATCCAATAAATGATGAGTTTCATATTTTTATCTCCATTTCATGAAACCTTTATTTCTTCTGGGTTTGCAAAGATTGCGCGTTGTATAGAGTGTTAAGGCTGTTATCTCGTCTGAATTTCCTTGTTGTCTGTCTATGTGTACACACACATATCTCGTTCTGAGATTTTGTAATGTTTCAATTTCACTTAAGTAAAATAAAATAATAAAATAGAGAAAAACAGTCATTCATACAATTATATTTTTATTAAAGATATGAAACATACCAATTATTTTATTAAACATTGATACAATTTTACATAGTATCTTGGTCTTAAGGCCATTGCAATAGTGTTTATCTAACCTATCAGTCTATTTTCTTTCTGTTATTAGCTTGTGCATCTCTCCATGCACAACATATATTATCATGAAAACAAAATCGAGTAAGGAGTTATTATTTGGATTAAATGTATTAAAATATTAGCAGAGTAATGAGGATCTCTATACTTTTTATATATGCAAGCAATGATTATTCATTTTCGTAGAAACTTGCTGAAGTGTTTGTCCAACATATTGCATGTTACATTTTTTACAGGTTATCAAATAAATCACATCTGTTGATACGCAGTTAGTGTTATAACGTAGAGAAAATACATATTTTGTATTGAAGCTACTAAAAGAGATACATTCTCTTATAATTGTACATTTAGAGCACCGACGTCTGTTACACTGAGATGACGAAAAATGTCTTTTTTATTTTCTGTCAATCGAGTTCTAATTAAAAAATCTTTCAAATTATTGGGTCTTATATAAGAAAGATTTGGTTATTTTTGCTCAAGTGTTATTTTACCCTGTTTTTATTTGATAAATTTAGGAGACTCCAATAGTTATTAATTATAAATCCTATATTAGGTAATGACGTATTATATTGTATAGTGAAATGAATAATATTTTTTTCTATTGTATAATTTGTTGTGTTTAACGCCTCATGTTGAATAAGATTATGGGCTTTGTTCAGCGCAGCATCAATTATATGTATCGGATAATTTCTATTTTGTAAGTATATGTTTAATTCATTCACTGATTTTTGTAATTGACAGTCATCTGAAATAATGCGTCGGTATCTCTTGACCTGGTTATATGGTGTACCGTTTTTACATGACATGGGATGACATGAAGAATATTCCACATACTGGTGGAGATTAGTTTCCTTGACATGAATATTTGTAGAGATAGTTGTTTCAATATTTTTAAGTACATTTACATCTAAAAATGAAACATGCGTACTAGATGCAGTATAAGTAAATGTAATTGTCGGATGAAAATGATTTAGGCGATCAATGAATTTTTCCAGTTCTTCAGTTGAATGGTTCCAGATAATAAATATGTCATCTAAAAATCTAAACCAAACAGATGGACTTAACTTTTCTTTTTGAAGGAAATCTTTTTTCTAATTTACCCATGAAGAGAGAAGCGTATGAATGAGCCATAGGATTATTCATTGCTGTACCCATTACTTGGATGTAATTATTAAATTGAAAATGTTTTTTTTCCAAGATAAGTTTTATTATTTTACAAATAACTTCACTAGATAGTCTGCTATTATTAGGATTGTTATCAAGAAAATATTTACACGCTTCAATGCCATCTGTATGTGGAATGTTGGCATATAGTGATGTTACGTCTAATGATACCAGGATTGAGTTATGAGATAGCTGTGGAATAGACTTAAACTTTTTAATGAAATCAGTAGTAACTTCAATGTATAACGGAAGTGATTTCATTAAGGGTTGTAAAACACTATCAATAAATTTGGAGAGGTTTTCAGTATATGAATTACAACCTGATATAATTAGTCGCCTTGGATAATTTAAAGGTAAATTATAGTCAGGATTTCTATGAGTTTTGGGTAATATGTAGAACTGAGGCGTACGTATGTTAAGAGGGAAAGTATCAAATTCCTCATATATGGAATTATTATTTTTAGCGATCTCATTAATGCAAGTTAAAATTCTCGATTTAATTTCTATTGACGGGTCTTCGTTAATATGTTTGTAGTATTTTTCCTCATTTAATTGACGTTCAACTTCTTTAACATAATCTTCTTGATTCATAATAATAATAGTGTTTGATTTATCAGCCTTTAGAATCACTATACTGTCGGGGTTCATTAGATTGTATAAAGACTTAATTTCGTCCTTCGAATTATTACTGTAATATCGCTTTCGATGATTCCCATATCTCTTTTGTGATAATCCATTTTTATTAGAACGAAAAGAATTCGACTTTACCTCTGAATTGTTTTATGCTTTATCTAAAACAATTCTTTTAATTTTATCCGTCTAGAAAAGTTAAAAATTTCTTCAGCTAATTTAATTCTATTGTGATATTTTGGTTTGGCCATTGCCTAACAAAATATATTCATTATTAGTTAATCTTCTACGTGAGAGGTATAACACGGTTTCTTTACCTCTCTTAATTTGTTTTCTTCCCTTTTTCTTTCTTCCACTTATACCTTTTACACCAAAAAAAGGTTTCTTTCAAATTATATTGTGCCTGAAGAAGCATGTATTAAATGCGAAACTAGTTGCACAGAATTATTGGCTTTTATGTCGTTTTTATTCCCAATTTATATATATATATATATATATATATATATATATATATATATATATATATATATATATATATATATGTGTGTGTGTGTGTGTGTGTGTGTGTGTGTGTGTGTGTGTGTGTAAATTTAATCCATGCCTCTTGCTTGCAAATTTTGCAACATGATATATTAAAAGCCATGTGAAGGATTTGATATTAATCATTTACTTCTAATTTTACTTCAAATTATTTTCCTAAATTATCTTAATAAATTACACTAATGTACTTTCACATCATTTGCTTCTAAAATAACGCATTTATTTTCATCTGCTAATGATGAAATACGGGTAAATTTGGGTGTATGAAATATGTATCAATTGTGATATACTCAAGAAACATTATGATATTACAATTCACTAATAACCTAGAAACAGGAGACATTTGGTGGGTAGGTCTGTATGTATGGTATTCCAATCTCTATTTCTCTCTCTCTCTGACATACACCTACAGAAACACACGCATGCACACGCTCCCGCACGCACGTTCATGAATTTTTCTAGCATTAATTCAGTGGGACGTATATGAACATACCTGATTTTACTTAACAGAATAAAAAGACCGTGTTCTGAATTTAGAAAACGAGAAAATATTATAGCATAACTTTGCATGACAAAAAATATACTGTTTTTAAGAAACATTAAATCCGCCCTCCTCCCTCCGGGTAAGTTTAATTGTCATTCGCCATCAGTTCAAGCATTTATGAATGTAAAATCATTCAACTGATATTAGCTGTCAATGAAGAAAATGTTTCGATTTCCAGCAACGTTTCTGTATGTTATAATGAGCTCTCATAGTTGCATGTTCTTCTGCAGGACGAAGAATTGCGACTTGTCATACGGAAAGGACCAGCAATGTTAGGAATGTAGACTTGGAACACCTTGAATCTCGTCTGCATAAGGACTATATGGAATCAGGATGAGTTACACGTGTAAGATATGACGGTGAATTATTGCTGTTCAAGGTGGTAATAAAATCGCTATTAAGAAATAATAGTGGGAAGTAATGCATACTTGGTGGTGTGCACCAGGTATTCTGACGAAGAGGGATTATCGCCATCATACTTCCTTTCGACATATCAAAAGGCATTTCTTAATTACTGTCTGTAGACTATGTTTCGTTAAGGCAAGTGAGAATAGTACATTTTGATCGCTCAAATAGTGCATTGAACGCACGTATTGGCTTCTCCTGTAAGATGTGAATGTGTAAACGCTATATCGTCTTAAAAAAGAAAATAGATGACATCTGATTACATTCCTCGTTTTGGTCTAGTTCTCTTAGTAATTGCAGGTATACCTTTTACACCAAACAGATATTAACATATTTGTGCTAATATGAAAACACGAAAATACAAAATAAAACATGATTCATGCACACACATCGCATTATTGAACTAACAGTGTTAAGTACAGGACAACTCACTCTTATAGGACTATTTGCTGGTATATCAGATTAATGGCGCTGTAAATTGTGTGGGGAAAATGCTCGATCTCTGTTATTCAAAATGTACGAGAATTATTGGTAGAAAGCAATACGTGTTGTTTAAACAAGATGCTTCATAAATCTTCTAATTCCTGTTTTCCGATATTCTGTTGTTATTATTAAATATAACAAAAGTCTCGAAGTAAATGCCAATCATAAGCACGAAATGAAATTAATTTGCTGAAATCAAATCTTTTCATTTTCTTCTTTTTTGAATAACAATCTCAGCATCAGTATAGCCCGTTCTCGTGTTTCTTCAAACCTGGCGAGACACAATTGCTATGAAGTTATCATCGTGTTGGTAACATAAAAAGCGACTGCTGTTGGCTTCAAATCATTTGTTTAAAGGCCGCTCTGGTCTTGAAAAGAAACCCTTTGAGCTAATGATATGCATTATGTGAAACTTCGTTCTTGCAATCTTAAGAAAGAGGGTATTGCCTTTTATCTTTCTAAGTGCATCCCATGCGTTTGGCGTCTCCGGATTTTTCCTGAGGTATTGGATAAGTAGATTATGCCCTTTTATCCAAACCCTGAATCATAGCTTATAAACCATTGGAATGCCCATATTATTAAGATCTAAAATTTCTTGGAATGAAAGGCGAGGTCATTTGCCAGCATTGATCCCTCCATTTCACTGTCCCAGAGATAATAACCAGGATTCCTAAATCATAGCCATATTAGTACTTATTTTGCATGAAAAGATCAAATCATTTTGTTATGCTAGCCTTAACTTTTAGTTCTCTCCTTATCATCCGGAGATTTCCTCCTGGGTCATACTTTAGAAACTGTTGATATTCAGGCTCTAAAAATATCTGGATACGTTCACGGAAAGAAAAGGATAATTCACTTATAGTGAGCAATTGAAACACGTTATTTAGGATGAATACAGTGTTCCTCAGAACCCTTGCTGTCAACTATTCATCTCTTTTACAAAACCATTCAAAGAAGGACATTTGGAAGCGGCCTCTAAAACCATTGTTCATACTGGTATAATATAATATTTATTGCGAAAGTACGTCCGGATGATTCACGTAATCATTTCAGTCTCTTTTAACACATTACGATACTAAGCAAGCTTACAAAATAAAACAAGACCATGATCTGAATTCGCTACGAAAAGGAAAAGTTTTCTAAAAAAAAAAAAATGATATGTCTAGTGTATGTTATGAAATAACACTATCAAAATCTAAATTCTTGTTCCAGTAGCTCTCTTTTCTAGCAGAGGTTGATAAGGCCTTGGCTATACATGCCATCAATAACTCTTGAACCCTAACACTACCCTAGGACTGTATCGGATATCTGAAGTCTTTGCCATGTATTCATCCTCACCTAATCTTTCTCGTAAAACATAGTAAGCATCTCAACCGGTGTAACCTGAAATTCCGTTAAATGATTACAGTCCAACACAAGAAGTTTGTCAATAAAATTTGTTTCACGTTTTATCTTTCATCTGTTATTTAGAACGCATGTACACAGTGTTCCTAAACTCGATCATGGTATTGTTACATTTGCACTCTGATAACTCCACTACGTTCAAAATAGCCGTGTTTATCGAATCATTATGTTTGTTTTCTTGGTACAGGAAACTACTATTTAGAATAAGCCTCTCTTTGAACTCTACTTCACTAAAGGATTCATTTGTCCTTCTCCAATCCCAGATGACCTTGTGAACTGTTAATGGCATAGCTTGCAATCATTTGAACAGGAACAAGCTGAACTAGAAAACCTCTGATTGGTCGACAAAGTATGAATGTCAACAAGGTATAGTCACGTTTGAATGATGCCTGGTGGACGACATCTGTATTTCCTGTACGACGAGGAGATAATTCAACATTAGATAAAGTAATCTTTGAATTTTACTTAGTTCAGATATTAATTTATCACGTATCCTATGACAGGTGTCTGGATTCCCCAGGTATGTGCTTGTTTAAACCTTTCGAATCTTTTCATTTGGCGTTATCTATGATAAATACAGTGTGTATGAAGAAAGCTTGATATATGCGTATCTTTTGACGTTGGCTCTTGGTCATACATAACGTCAACCAAAATTTTATGACCTTTTCCCAATTCTAATTTACAAGATCTGTGAAAGTCCATTTACGCTATTTCTACTGTTTAGTAAAGCTGGATTTGATACGGGAGATAAGCATATAGTGTGTTTGCATAATTACATTTACAAGTGAAAGTACAAATTTAAAAAAAATGGTTCTGACCAAGCAATTTTAGATGACATTACAAGCATCTGTCAAACTCCAATTTTAAGTGCATTTACATATTTCAGAAATTCAGTTGTAGCAAAGGATTAGTAGCATCTCTCTACAAATACATACAAAAATATTAGGTTCATGATGATACCAGAAGTCTTTCTTGAGCAAAACAATATTTGAACGATAATATGCATATATATATATATATATATATATATATATATATATATATATATATATATATATATATATATATATATATATGTGTGTGTGTATATATATGTATGTATGTATGTATGTATGTATGTATGTATGTATGTATATGCAACCATCACGAGTGTTTGAAATTGTCAAAGTTTAAATTACGACAGAATCTAAGCTCAAATAATCAACGGCGAAGTCATTTGCCAACATTGGTCCCACTGCTTTGTACTTTCCCTTTGGTCAGAAACAGGAACTACTGAGATTTCTAAATCATAGCCATATAATTACTTCCTCTGCATGAAAATGTCAAATCATTTATTAGTGCTAGCCTTAACCTTTAGATCTCACATTACCATCTAAGGATTTCCTCCGGGGTCATACCTTAGAAGGTGATGATATTTCGACTCTAAAAGTAACTGAACACATTCACGGAATGAAAAGGATAATTCACTTATTGATCTGTTTTACCAAAACATCCAAAGAAGGACTCTCCGACGCAGCTTTGAAATCTATTATTTCTACAGGTGTAAGATAATATGTTTGAGAATGTACGTCCGGATGGTTCACGCATCATTTTAGTCTCTTTTAACACTTGTCCATAATAAGCAATAATACATGACCATGAACGGAATTCACTATGATAAGGACAAGTTTTTTTTTTTTTTTTATTGTTATATATCTATTGTATGTTATGAAATAACGCTAACAGAAGCTCAGTTCTTGTTCCAGGAGATCTCTTTAAAAACAGATGTGTATAAGGCCTTGGCCATGGATGCAATGAATAAAATTAATTTCTAGCGTTGGGATTAAAGTTCTAACTAATACTAGTTACTTCTAGGAACCTAGAAGGGTGTGAAAACTATGTGCGCGCACGTGTGTGTGTGTGTGTGTGTGTGTGTGTGTGTGTGTGTGTGTGTGGGAGTGTTGGATTTTATGGATAGTGAGCATATGATATTTCATGTCCTTTAAAAATCTAAGCTGGTACAATAAGTTTTGTTAAGTGTGTGTATGGGGTAATGGATAGTAGAGGTGATGTAATAGATATCATATTTGTTGCATTACATGCTGTTGTTTAAAAAGCCTTCAGCATTGGTGCTGATGTTTTTTGTGTGGAGACTACATCATGTGACTGAATTGTACGTTTGTGGTTGTTATATGTATCTATATTTTTTGTAACTCCTGGTACATGATTTTATCTAATTTTAATAATTCTTATTCATGGCTGACAGGTGTACAAAATATCTTTAGTTATGTCTGGCCTACATGACTTGAGAATAGTATCAGACAGGAGTGATAAATAGATTGTTGACATAATGTGTTGACATTTAGTAAAAAAATCTTACTAATAAGACTTAAAATGGCACTTATGGCGGAGTTTCTTAGTGACAGATGGTATTTCTGCGTTTCCAGAATAATTCTGAAGCTTCCCATTGGTTGCGCGAGTTCACTTGGATATTCATAGTTGATGAGAAATCAATAGTGTATGCTGTCACGTTGGGTCTGCTATGAAGTACAGTGACATTTTATACGGTGCAAATAAAAAGAAAGTGATGCAGTCTGGTTCATTGGTATTTTTAGAGTCCTTTAAACATATTGTGCTCCTGTTCTAGGTCTGCAGACGTATTTTATGTTGTAGTTAGATATTTTTTTCGAGAGGAAAACATTTGTTTGGACTGTCCAATGGAAATAAAAAGTGCTCATTATTTGGTCTATATTATTCATCTTGAACTATTATAAATTATTGGAGGGAATTCTTGATAAAGAAATCTTTACAACGTCACGGTTCTTGGAGTACCCATACATTTCCGGTATTGAAGTTTATAAGGAATTTTTCATTCATTTCGGACTTGCATAGTAATTTATAGGGACTAGTTTGGATTTGCTTCGTAATACTCTAAGTGTCTCTCACGCATTCCATTCATAATTTTTACAATTAAAGAGTTTTTAGAGTTTGATAAAATTTGTTGGTTTTGCTTCTTTTCTGTTATTTAAGTTTTTTTTTTTTACCATAGGCACGTAACAGTGGTCTTGGATGAGATAGTTGGTGTAGTGGATAGTATATTTGTGAGATTTCATCTCCTGCTCTTACACTCTAAACCAACACAAATCGATTTGGATAGTGTGCGTATATGTGTGGGATGGTATGTAAGGTGTTTAACTGGATGCTTGTGAGATTTCATCTCCTTCTCATATTATCTAAGTTAAGCCATGGCGTTATGGATATGTTTGATTAGTGTGGGTGGTGCGTGATCGTATGTTTGTTAGATTTCATCTTCTTCCCTTATACTTTGAGCTAACAGAAAGAGTTTGTTGATTTTATATGGGGTGTTGGATGGTATGGATGGTGCGACTGGTAGTATTTCTTGGTGTGATGAATAATTTAGTTGAGAGATTTCATGCTTTTCTCTTAGACTCTAAGCTATCACAAGTCGTTTTGTATTGTGCGTGCATGGAGTTTGGTATTTTTTGTGGTGTGATGGATAGTAGATTTGTGAGATTAGATATAGTTTTGTTTTAACCTTTCCTCATTTATTGTGATGGTTCGTGTGTGCGTGTGAGTTTGTGTGTGTGTGTGTATGTATGTATATTCTCCCAAACATAAAATCCCATTCCTTTACCAAATGGGCGTTTGTATGTGAGGGTCAGGTGATGTGCCTATTAAAAACATACTAGCCTAAATTGAGTGATAGTGTGTGTATGTGTGTGTGTGTGTGTGTGTGTGTGTGTGTGTGTGTGGAACATTTGGTGTATGAATGTGTTTGTCGTTGTCTACTTAAAATTTTCTTTTCTCCAATTAATGTGTATGAGCTATTGTGTGTTTGTTTGTAATTGTGTGCTCGTATGCAACAATGTGTTTGTATGTAAAAGTTAAAAAGAGAATTTCGTTCAGGTCAGCGCTAATATCTCTTTTATCTGTTTTGTATGTGATATGTGTTTTCGTGTAAGTGAATGTTTTCCTTCAGATTCGTGCTTTATGCATATCAAAACGAGTGTTCGTTACTCGTATCATCTGGGGGATGTGGCTCTAATTCCTTCCCCCAGGAAAAATTTATTATTCTGCTGTGCAGGAATAAACCAGTGGTACATGTACAACTGTACGAACACCACTATAATTTAACATCATCATAATCATACTCCTACCATTAATTGTCTATCAGCATTGAAAAGTTGCAGGAAGTAATATAAACTGTCGGGAACGTAGAGCAGCTGCTGCAGCAAGGTCGGGGACACTTTGATAATATTAATAACTTTTAGTGTCGGCCAAATTTTATAAATATAGATTCGGAATATTAGCATTACTTGTATGCCTGGCCAATTTTAAAAGTAATAAAAATCAAAAATATTTTACAGTCTCCATTAAAGTCCGATACAATTTCAAAATTATAACGCTACTGTTAGTCTCGGGGATTGGAATATTACTGTTCAAGGTTTTCTCAGTCTCCCATAGTGTTCGGGACATTTTCGTAAGACTAGAACTACTTCTAGGCTAAGCCAATATAATCTAGTCTCCTGGAATAGTTTTAGTCTCAGTTAAACTTTGGGACAATATCGGAATTTTCGCATTAGTTTTAGTCACATCCATTTTAGTGTTGGATTTTTCCTTGATTAAAACTATTTCCAATAATTCAAACTAACAAACACTCCCAACAATATCTAAGGTCCAGGTGATGCTTTCTATATAAATCTCGGATAGAAGTATATAGTTATTATGCTACAGGTACATAGTACACACGACGTACTAGATAACATGTGTGCCATCTGAGATCAGTCACTTCTAACAATGTTACCATATAGTCCTACTTGAGTGAGCCACTTGCAACACTGTTGCCGCCTGACCCCCGTATCGCTCCCACGTAACACCTATGGACACATTGAAAACAGGATTTAACACTGTCCCCCAAGTTCAATTCCCGTGTTAGAATTATCTTATGCACGCAAGTGCTATTCCCATGGTAAATTCCCCTTATGCCCCAAGTTCCATGTCTGCCTATAGTGCCACACACACACACACACACACACACACACACACACACACACACACACACACACACACGACGGTAGTAGACAATTCTTCATCTAAACTACATATATCGTGAACGTGGCACCTTTCTGTATAAAAGTGGTTTTCATCTAAGGATGTTTAAACCATACGAGAGAAATATAATAAAGAAAAGATGATAGATTTATGGAGAACAATACATATAGGTACTACAAAATACGTAGAGTTATGATGAACAGTATATGAGAAAGCTGTGTTGATTCACTTGATATCTAATATATTGCAAATCCTTATCTAGGCTTGTCATAAAATGCATTGCTAAATACAACACACTTTCACAAATATATATATATATATATATATATATATATATATATATATATATATATATATATATATATATATATATATATATATATATCTGTGTTTGTATTAACAGTGTAATAATATTCACGGTGATATACTCCACCGAAAAATAGTAAGTACAATTCGTACATATTCCACAGGAAAAATAATAAAATATATAGCGTATAGTGTATAATTCCCAGAGCCATCCTAATATGTCTGTCTACACGTTATTGATATTTGTCACAATAGCATGTGCGCAGTCACACTCTTTTTATTTATTTTTTTCTACTTGATGTTGCCATGTTACATGAATGGATTAGAAAAGCCAAACAAATTTGATATCTTGTAAAATTAATACTAGAATTACATCAGACTCTTGTGCAGTCCGTTTTTGTTCTTGATGTTCTATTGTCTGATAGATATGCGATATCCCTTGCCCTCAGTAACATTTTCGATGCTACCTTTTATCCCCAAGAAAGCACTGGTCATAGTCTGAAAAGTTCCATTATCGGAAAGTTGCGAGTATTTCTCATAAACAATTTGTTCAAATTATCCTGAATTTATCATAGAACCCCTCATGTGTCGAAATTAGTTTTGTCGAGAACGTGTTTAACGTTATGTAATGAAAGTCATACAATTGTATCTGTTATCCGTGTCACATTCAAGTTATAACAGCTGTTATCAGTGTTAATTTCCACATTAGAGGTTTGTCAGTGAATTCAGTGTTGTTCACAATTCTTTTTTTAATTTCCTTATACATTCGATAGGACTTATCAATGACATATTCTTAGCAAAACTAAAATTGTTAATAAATAACACGTTCGATGTCAAATATATCCTTACATGACACTAACCATCATTACCGTTGAACTAGTTCATATATATATATATATATATATATATATATATATATATATATATATATATATATATATATATATATATATATATATATATATAGTCAAACAACAGAGATGAAGAAACACCTCCCTGACTTAACCCATTAGTTTCATGAAAGGAGTTGGATGCTGTATTTCTCCAACGCTCTTAGTTAAACTGTTTGCCATAGTAGTTAACTAGAGTGTCAATTACATAGATGGGTACTTGAATATCAAGCAACTTTTTAAAAGTTGTCCATTAGTTGACTGCGTCACATTCTTTTCTGGCGTCTAATGCATGCAAACAACAGGGCAACCATGTTCTACATCAATTATTTCCAAACTGTTTTGGATGAGACACTAAAAATATTTTTTCTTAGCCTCACAACCCGGTTTCCACCTTTTGATAAATTTTGCCATCCTCAATAAAAATCCAGACCACCCTCCACGACCCTCCAGAACGTCCACGCGAACCTGATATGGGGCGCTACCTGTTGGTTAGGATTATAACTATTTACAGTGATACAAACTAACAAACACTCCCAACATAATCTGAAGTCCAGGTGATACTTTAGATATTAATCTCGGATACAAGAATATAGTTATTATGCAACAGGTACCTAGTACACACGACGTACTAGATAGCATGTGTGCTCTCTGAGATCAGCCACTTCTAACAATGTTACCATGTTGCCCTACTTGAGTCAACCACTTGTAACACCGTTGCCGCCTGACCCCGAGTTGCTCCTATGTTACACCTATGGTAATATTTAACATAGGATTTTACATTGTCTCCCAAGTTTCATTCCCATGTTAGAATTCCCATGCTAAATTCCCTTTATGCTCCAAGTTCCATGTCTCCCCTATAGTACCACATCACACACACACACACACACACACACACACACACACACACACACACACACACACACACACACACACACACACACACACACACACACACACACACGCACGCACGCACACACACACACGACGGTAATAGATAATTCTTCATCAAAACTACATATATCGTGAATGTGGCACTTTTCTGTATAAAAGTGGTTTTCATCTAAGGATGTTTAAACCATAAGAGAGAAATATAATAAAGAAAAAATAATAGATTAATGGAGAACAATACATAGAGTTATGGTTAAAAAATACATGGAGTTATGATGAACAACAGATTAGAAAACTTTGTTGACTCAATTGACATCTAGTATACTGTACATGTCTTGACAGTGATAATAATATTCACGGTGATATCCTCCACGCAATAATGGTAAATAAACTTGGTATATATTCCATAGGAAAAATAATAAAATATCTGTCTCAAAAAGGTCTACACGTTACTGACATTTGTTACAATAGCATGTTCACAGTTACACTCGTTTTTATTTTTTCTCTACATGATGTTGCATGCATGGAGTCGAAAAGCTCCAATCAAATGTGATATTTTGTAAGAAAAAAATTATAATATAACCCATTATTGTTAGAATTGGTTTACTCAAGAACGTGTTAACGTTATGTAATGAAAGTCATACAGTTGTAGCTGTTATCAGTGTTACATTCACACTGCAGTGATGACAGTTGTTTTCAGTGTTAATTTTCACATTAGAGGCATGTCAGTGTAGTCAGTGTTGTTCATAAATCTTTTTGCAATTTCCTTAAACATGCGATAGGATCTGTCAATAACATATCATCAGCAAACCTAAAATTGTTAAGAAATAACACATTCCATTTCAAATGTATCCTTACATGACACTAACCAACATTGCCGTTGAACTAGTCTATGTAGATACAAAATAATAGACACGAAGAAATAACTCCCTGACTCAACCTATTAGTTTCCTGAAATGAGTTGGATGCTCTATTTCCCTAACTCTCTTAGTAAAACTGTTTGCCGTAGCAGTTAACTAAAGTGTGAATTACATGGGTACTTGAATATCAAGCAACTATTTAGAAGTGTTCCATGAGTTGACCGTGTCCCATGCTTCAAAAACTCTTTTGGATGAGGCAAAATTGTTTTAGCCTCACAACCCCGTTTCCAGCTTTTGATAGATTTTGTCACCCTCAATAAAAACTCTAGACCACCCTCTACGACCCTCGAAAACGTCCTCGCGACCCTGTTGGATAGGAACCATTTGTCTGCGTAATAGTTGACAGTCTCCTTAAAGGCATACAGTTAGAAGTCTGCTGAATGTTGTTTCTTAAAACCAGACTGATTATCAGAGTTTGAGACTTTATATAGTGGTAGTACAATACCTTCAAATATTTTCAAAATAAACGTTGTAAGAGCGATAGGTCTCGAATTAATTTGCCTGTCTGGCTACCAATGTTGACTTTCAATAGCTAGCTAATTATAACTTACCTAAACTCATCTGAAACAATCTTATGTGCAAACATACAATGAAATTAAATCAACAAAATAATATTAAGATATTCTACATATAAAATATGTGATCTTGGACGTTCAACTAACTTTTGTTTAGGATATCAATGCGACTGAAAGGGAATGAATAAACACCTGTCAAACACCACTGGCTAAGGTTTCAAAATGACTTTTGTACATGTTAAATAAATTACATTGGCCATGGATACCATAATTGGTAACTATCATCCAATAGCATAACTTAAACTTGCTTTCTAACTTCATATTTGCCTAAATTTACATATTTACTTAGAATATATATATATATATATATATATATATATATATATATATATATATATATATATATATATATATATATATGCATTCCTTATTAACATAGAATAGTGCGTAGGTTCCCAAGTTCGCAAAATGAACCAAAATATTGGAACGCATCAATGCTAGTGAGAGACACTACCGAAAATAGCAAATCAGGTAACTATGGTGATAACTGACTACAGTGAACCATTTATACTGCTGTGCAAACTCTGTCCCTGACGTGACTCGAACTAAACAGAATAGGCCACGAGCTGCTTCTCTACCTGAGAATTGCCGAGTATCATTAGAAATGATTTACTTAAACAATTTTCTCGCATCTTTAATATCCAACATATACCACAGTATAACTCTTGTAAAAGGCGCATTCTGTTTGCCTGAGTACCACCAATAACCCCAACACTGTATTCCCAACGTCAAATTCGTAATGAGTGTGATTTATTGATGAGTGGCAACCTTCCTCTGGGCAAAGTAGATGACGTCGAAAAATATTTATTTCTTCCTTCGTTTTCATGATCTTTGTTATTTTGGTAAGCTTGTAACGTTGCATACGTTCCTTGTGGCTGCTTTTAGTTATTGAAAGGAGTTTTGCGAGTGTAATGTTAGTTGATCATGATGACTTGAGTCGACATAGAATCTAAAATGATCCTACAAAGCCTCGTTATGAAATAACCTCCCGTCAAGTAACCTTTTCAATTGTCTGGGCGATAATATTTGCCGTGTGGTTATTTCGTATGCTGATGCTTCAGCTTCAATCTTGGTTTACGTACCAACAGCGACATTCATAATTTAAGCACGCAAGTTCAAAATTCGTATGCAATGACCATTATTATTATTATTGTAATATGAAGTTTACCAATATATTTTAAAACAAATAGACGCCAAAATGAAAGAATTCATGCTCTTCACTATAAGATGATGCATAGATCTGCATGCACACAGCAAAAATGATATAAACGATGTTGAAAGTCAATAATTTGCATTCAACATGCTATGATTATATCACTGAAAGCATTGAATTTGGTTAGAAGTAGTGAAAACCTGGGTGTTGGTTGACGCAATAGTGTGTTCTAGGGGTGTTGGTGGAAGCAGTAGTGTGTAGTTTGAGTGTTGGTGATAGCAGTAGTGTAGTGGAATAGTGGTGATAGCAGTAGTGTAGTGGAATAGTGGTGATAGCAGTAGTGTAGTGGAATAGTGGTGATAGCAGTATGTAGTGGAATAGTGGTGATAGCAGCAGTGTAGTGGAATAGTGGTGATAGCAGTAGTAGTGTAGTGGAATAGTGGTGATAGCAGTAGTAGTGGAATAGTGGTGATAGCAGTAGTGTAGTGGATAGCAGTAGTGTAGTGGAATAGTGGTGATAGCAGTAGTGTAGTGGAATAGTGGTGATAGTCGCAGTGTAGTGGAATAGTGGTGATAGCAGTAGTAGAGTAGTGGAATAGTGGTGATAGCAGTAGTGTAGTGGAAAAGTGGTGATAGCAGTAGTGTAGTGGAATAGTGGTGTTAGCAGTAGTAGTGGAGTGGAAAAGTGGTGATAGGAGTAGTGTTGTGGAATAGCGGTGATAGCAGTAGTAGTGTAGTGGAATAGTGGTGATAGTAGCAGTGTAGTGGAATAGTAGTGATAGCAGTAGTGTAGTGGAATAATTTTGATAGCAGTAGCGTAGTGGAATAGTGGTGATAGCAGTAGTAGTGTAGTGGAATTGTATTGGTAGTAGTAGTGTAGTGGAATAGTGGTGATAGCAGTAGTGTAGTGGAATAGTGGTGATAGCAGTAGTGTAGTGGAATAGTGGTTATAGCAGTAGTAGTGGTGTAGTGGAATAGTGGTGATAGCAGTAGTGTAGTGGAAAAGTGGTGATAGCAGTAGTGTAGTGGAATAGTGGTGATAGCAGTAGTGTAGTGGAATAGTGGTGATAGCAGTAGTTGTGTAGTGGAATAGTGATGATAGCAGTAGTAGTGTAGTGGAATGTGGTGATAGCAGTAGTGTAGTGGAATAGTGGTGATAGTAGTGTATGGAATAGTGGTGATATCCGTAGTGTAGTGGAATAGTGGTGATAGCAGTAGTGTAGTGGAATAGTGGTGATAGTAGTGTATTGGAATAGTGGTGATAGCAGTAGTGTAGTGGAATAGTGGTGATAGCAGTAGTGTAGTCGAATAGTTTTGATAGCAGTAGTGTAGTGGAATAGTGGTGATAGCAGTAGTAGTATAGTTCGGGTGTCGGTGGTAGCAGTAAAAGAAACCTATATTCGATATTCATTTTTTAGACGTTATTAAATGACATTCCCTTTATGACCTTGAGGGGACAAGACTAATCCTTCGTAGAAATACAAATAGTCCCTTTTTCCAAAAGTGCGGTGTATTTTCCTCTGCTCTCTCTCTCTCTCTCTCTCTCTCTCTCTCTCTCTCTCTCCCAAATATATAATAAGAAGAACGGAAATGTTTTTAAATCAACTATAATGTTTTATTTGCAGATAATGCTATAAAAGTATGTTAACTTTAAATGCAATAAATGATGAGCTTCATATTTTGTCTCCATTTCATGAAACCTTTCTTTCTTCTGGATCTGCAAAGATTACTCGCTGTGGAGAGTGTTAAAGATGTTGTCTCGACTGAATGTCCTAGTTGTCTGTCTATGTGCAGTTTGCAACAACGTATACATGCTGAACTACATCTGTGCAGTGCATACTTACTGATTCCTTTCTGTCTATGTCTGTATGGCCTTTCGCAAGTCATGGAACACTGAGCGAACCAAGATGGCCGCAAAATTTGCAATGTAGGTCATTATTAATTTTGTCATATTTGAAATTCCAGTTGTCACAAGGAATATCTTTCGACCATTGTGGTTTATTTTACAATTCCATGACAGCAAGTTCGAACCAATGTACTAGTGGGCATTTAGAACGGGACATGACCACTAAACATGCTTCAAAGAGATGCTCGGTGCCTACAATTACCCACATTTTAAAGCACTAGTTAAATACATGTAATCAACCGATGGCCATTCCGGTAGAAGTTGAATCGTCAAAACTTCATTGAAAGTGTTGCTTGTTTCATCCGCAGTATTAGTATTGGTTATTTGGTATGTAACATTTATGGTAAAAGAGAAGTATGATTACAGCATGACTCATGCATACTCCTCTATCATACCAATATTAGCTTTCATAGTTTTGAGAAATTATTTCCCGATTATACGACAGTATTTTGTAAACATGTTTGTATTGTTCCGTCAGATCTCACTGGAGACATATTTATCACACCTCTTCATATTTACCTTCAATCAAATGCGAAATCATTAATAGTTTGTGTGCCAAGTTACATTTGCTACATTTTTCGTTATTCACGATAATGTATCTTACAAATGAATTGGGTAGCTATCTGATAGCAAAAACCATAAGCTGATACTGAAAAATATACTCCTGTTCATTCTCAAATTTGAAGGTCTGTATGTGTTAATTCTATGTCTGCGTTATACTGCAACATTTGTTGAAAATTATTTTCTTAGTTCTCCAATAACAGGTATAAGTAGGATTTCATATTGTATAATCTTTCCATATTTTTAGATGTTTAGTTCTTAACACTTTCAGGTGTAATGTTAAAAGGTATAAATGTAGAACTTATCTCAAATCCACCGCGAGGCCTGGGACTGTGATTTATGAGGACCCGCCAAATAAATTACAAATGGCTTTCAGACATCATAATTAAGAAAGAGGTTTCCTTACTTAAAAACAAACTATGAAATAATGACAATTTTGATTTTAAATTCAAGCTTCGTAAAGGTTTGCCCTTCTGTCCGTCTGTGCATTCTGTCTGCAAATATTGCTAATTCTAACTTTACTGGCTGGATAATATAGTACCAGCTGTTTCCACCATCTATTGATATCCACTTATTGAAGTTTAGTTATTTCAGACATTTATTGCCTTTATTGTCTTTATAACACGTTCAGCTACAGTCGTAATGTTAAAAGGATATTTGAATTTAAGAAATATAGCAAATATCACAAATCCACTGCAACACCTCTGACTATGAGGT